>JARHVA010003010.1:1965000-2217500 GCA_037957365.1 Torreya grandis | reverse complement strand
TGTGTGTGTGTGTGTGTAAAAGGATCCAAAAGTATAAAATCATAGTATAACACATATTACAAAGAATTAAAATGGTTCAAATATCAGAACATTTAGTCACATAATAAATATTATGGGGGAATATACCATGCATATGCATTAACTTCACATAGAATTTAGAACATATTCAAACACACTTGGTATATATGCATGGTATTATGTGAAAATTTTATAATAATATGAATTACAAGTTTTTACATACACATAAATTTGAGATACAAGATCTAAAAATTAGTGTATAAAATGTAGATCATTTTATATTTGTTAGTTAAAATTTTGGGGGGGGGGGGGCATAATATTTTTTTGTGCTCACATACACACTTTCATAATCATGAAGAATGATATTAGTTCATGAAATTACACAATTTTTTTTTTTTAAACTTCAAACTTGTTGACACTAAGGTCATGATGGGGGCATGCATATTATTCATTCTCTTTCCATCATGCATTATATTCTACATTTAGTGAATGTGAGAAAACTTGAGTGAAAATAACAAATAAAATTTAATGTCATGATGAGGGCATGGTTATTATTAATTTTATTTTTATCATGCATTTCCTTTTACATGAATAAAACTTGAAATATCATGATTAAAACTATAGAATTAAATATATAATCCATCTACAGTGGTTGGTTATTACTTTTAGTGAACCTATAATGTAGTTCCCCCTCTATTTTATAAGTATTTATTTGGGTCAGTTCATTTTTTACTCACCCCAAAATTTAGGAGTGTTAGGGCATGTTATCTTCCTAACATGATGGCTTTCATAGTTACAATAATATAGGTTACAATCACCCCAAATCTCCTTTTTCTTCAACAAGGAATCATGGTCCTCTAATGCTTCAAAAATGAAGAATAATCTCAAACAAGTTTCAATGGAATCATGGTTTTCACCAAGACACATGTACTCCTTTCTTGATCTTTTAATTTTCAAAATTTAGGTTCAAAAATAAAAATCACAATCTATAGACATTAAATACTACTGGTTGGTTGTAGGTTTTGCTATTAAATGGCTGAACAATTGGAGATCCCTACTAAAGATAAAGTGTGTTGTGCAAAATCATGTACATATTTTAATTTTAATCTATAAATTCCCTTACTAGAATAAAATGGGAAAATATTTATATATTAAAACATGGTATTAAATTTTTTATAATTATATATTTGACATTCATCTACCATGCATTATTTTCCCACATAAATATGATCTTAACCCACCATTCTCTCACACTACATGTTACCTTATGATCTTGATTATTCAGTTTTGTTGTTACACACCTACAATAACCTCATTATCTATTTCAAAATAACTTAATATCTTACATAGAAATCTTCGAACATTCAATTTAGTTCACTTGTACATGGGTTAGTAACATCATACTAGGCATTATTGTCAGTCTATACTATAATGATCCTAATGATAATGATCCTCTCCTAGAAATGGATAATTTTAAAATAAAATATTTAATTTGGTCATCTCATATACCTATCATGTTGATGGAATTAAAAATTACCCAATTAGACTCATATATATCAAATAAATACCTCACTTGATATGGGACTTTGCACTTATCCTGTACACATTTGTACACTACTTCAAATTGATAAAATGTTCCTTGTTCTTCCCAAATTATAAATTAGTAAATAAAAATAGAAAAAATCCAACTCTAAATCACACTAAATTAAATTCAAAGTATTCATTTTAAAGAATTAAATCAAAATCATTATTTTCATTCATATAACAAAGGAACATAATTTTATAATCACACTAGATGGTAAAACTACATGTGGCTTGTTTTCCATTCTTAGAGTATCAAATATGTAGGCAATATTAAATCATAAAATATGGTTTGTTGGGGTTAACTCATCCCATTATTTACACTTTCCTAGTTTCTATAGAAATATAGCCCCTTACAAGCACAACTAGGGTTCCAACATGAAAGATCTTAATTTATGGAGTTGTGCACATCAATAGGATTTGACATCACACATAAATAGCCTCTAGAGATATGTAAATTTTAAATTATGGTCACTAACCCATATTTTAACATCAACCTAGATATGATGGAAATAACCTTGTAAATAGAAACATAGATCTTGAACTAGATGAATCACAAGCCTGCTTTAGTCTATTTTCCATTACCAAAACATAGTCAAAAATAGGTAGTTAGTCAATAAAGATAAGTACTTATCCACTTTTACTTACTATATTTATCATATTCCACTTATCAAATCATTTAAATAAGTTTTAGTATTTTACATTCACATTTATGATGGAATGTCATATTTATAAATCTAAAATATTCTACTAGTTTATATCCTATCATGGTTTCTAAAACCAAATTAGGATAAAATAGTTTAAAGGAAATGGTTGAATAATATGATAATTATTAATTATTATATTTTTATGATAGTTATGTATCTATGTATAATTAATTTATTAAAAAAATATCAAAAAAAATTTTAAGTTCAAGAAATCAATTCTCCTTATCCTTATTTACATTGTTCAACTAATCATATGATAGAGAAATAAGAAAGTAACAATGCATTAACTATTACACTTACTAACTCTACTAGGCTTAAAATTAGTAAAAATTATACAATATATCCATGGACATATGATATAAATGTTTATTCTTATGATGATATGCTTTTCTATGATGTTTGTAAATGCAATGATGTTTCTAGTGACATATAATGTTATGCCACTCCTTTTCTAGAAAATAAATGTGATACTAATTCTCTTGAAATATAATTCCATGTTACTTATTATATGGACATATAATGTGATTTTATTTATTTATATTTATAAAATTAATGTTATGATAGTTAAAATTATGTTATTGTATCTTTAAGAAATGTGGTAATGATTCAAATAAATTGTTTTAACACAATATGAATGAATTGTATTTGTATTTGTATTGATATAGGTGTAAAACTAAAAATATTAGAATGCTAAAGATCTAAAATGATTAAATATTATAATTTTAACAAATTAATAAATATGAAAAGTTATTATTTTGGAAAAAAAACTAAGAAGAGATAATACTTAACATTTACACTAATTTTTATTGGTTGTTTTGACTATATAAAAGTAAAAAAATATAATAATAAATGATTGCATAGGATCAGGATCAGAATTAAGAAAAAAATAGAATATGGATAGTTCATTTTTAAGTTGGTAGAGTAATAGGACATTTGATTCTATTGGCCAAAATTTTTTATCAGTTGAATATGATAGGGTATTGATAGAAAAATATAGAGAAATTAGGAACCTAAGAATGAAAAATTAGAGGAAAAAGCATATGATGTTTCTACACAAGAGTGTGACAAGTATATCATGGTGAAGTTGATAAGAATTGAAGTAGATAAAAATACAATAATCAATTCATGCATTGATAAAATGAGATCCGAACATATATAGAGACAAATTTTAATCACACAATATATTATACCTTCTTCTCTATTCATTAAATTAATTCATTTAGAATATAATACATATTTATAATAATAACATCCTATAACTTCTCCATTATTTTCTCATACATGAATCTCACTAATTAAGAAACCCTATTATGATATATTGTTATAATAAATAATAATATATCTCAATAATATAATGTTCTAACTAATGAAATATTATTGTATTAACCATATGGTTATAACAAATAATTACTAACCTATTACTATTTACCTCTCAATAAATATCCACCTATTACTATTTACCTCTTAGTAAATACCCAAAACTAACATGATGCAAAATTTATTCCTAACATTCCCCCCATAGTTTTTATATGGTTCAAAAACATTCACACTCTTATCTTCAATATTCTCACCTCTTGTAGCATGCCAAACTATGTGTCTCATGCCTTTGATATAAAGAGAGCCTCACTCCTCCCATGGTTTTATAGGTTTACCAAAAACCTTGACATGAACATGAAATTCTCTATCTATTGTTCACCTCTTGGTGGTTTTTTTATCTCTACCATAAACCTTTTCAAGATCCATAAAATGACTTACATTGGTGCTTTTTTTTTTTAACAATGTATTCACATCAGGGAAATATGTTCAAAATTTTACAAACAAATTACATATCATGAATAGGTATTACTATTCTAATGTTATTTTTAAATCATGCAATGAAAATGAAAAATACACTAAAAAACTAAAAATAACACACCACACATGTCACCAAAACATTGATGCGACCCCATCATTGGTGACTAATGAGAGGTCATTGAAAGACCTCCTTCCTTCATGTAGCCTCCAGCCTCTATTATGTCACTACTCACTAAGACGGTATGTTGATGTAGTTTAGGTACGTGATTTTTTTTACGGAAATACCCCCCATAATTCATAAATCATGTATAAGTGAAAAAGTGTTTGTAAGGCAAGTTTTTTTTAATTTTAAAATTTTAAATCTAACTCTCAACTTTGACTTTTTTGACATTTTTAATGACTTTTCAACTCAAGATCATACACAATATTTTTGAAAATAATGACTTGTTAAAAAAATATACAAGACTCTTTTTGACATATAATGATAAAAAACCACTTTTATTTTCCTTTATAGTGACACATAATGACTCTTGAAAATGATAAATCCCTAACAAAAATAAACTATAAACCAAAAATATACCTAAAATAAATGAACAAAGAATAATATGGTTTGAGTAACCATATAACATAATACAGTACCTTTTTAAAATTATATACTTAAAAGAAATAACTAATATGTAATGATTTCTCACAAATTTTAAATACACACCTAAATAAAAGTATAAACATAAAGACTAAAAAATATATATTTATAAATGATAATTAGACTATAAATCCTAAAAAGATTTTAGAGGACAAAGACTTGATACATAAAATAACATATACACAACTTAAAACCTTTATATCTTAAATAAAATTTTAACAAAAATGACATAGACTGACTAATCTTAAATTAAAATATAACTATAGAAAAAATGACTTGCATGAACCATAAAATACCTAAAAAATAAATCTCTTCACTATGGTTGAGATGCAGTAGAGGTGAAGGATGATCTGGTGTGAATATCAATTTACATATTCCATATGAGAATGAAAACACATAAAGATACAAAACTAAACATGGAGAATGTATCTTTGACTGGTGAACCAAACAAATATGTGGGACTAGGAGTATGATATAAGATGTTGATGCATATGAATTTTTTTAACAAGTTTGCTAAATGATGATAAAAATGGTAGAAATTATAACACAATAATATCCATATAAGACACAATGCATAATGTCAAAAACTCATGCCTTGTATATTTGAGGTAGAATGGAGAATAACTATGCTAGGTTGCCATGGAGCTTCTTACCTTTAAAAAACTGCACTAGAGTCACATGATAAAAATATCTGATGAAAACTAGAAGTGCATACAAGATGACTTTGTAGAATCCAAATTTGATCAACAAATCTAAAGAATCAAGATCACAAAGATTATTTTTTGAATCACTCCACTCATCCAATTTTTATCATCAACAAAGAAAAAAAATTATAAAATAAAATCCAATGCAACGTCCTATTCTAATGTCTCTCCTCCTCCTCACATTTTCCAACACACTATACAAATTATGCTAAATGGTAAACAACATCAATCATTAGCTACAAACTCATTCTTACAAAAATAAATCCACATGCATAGGGATAAAATGATAAGCAACTACCCCTCACATATTTTCATAGATCCATAACTATTAAAAAATATTGCTTTGATACCAATGATAAGAATTAGAGTAAATCCAAACACAATAATCAATTCATGCACTGATAAAATGAGAGTTGAACATACATAGACAAAAAATTTAATCACATAATATATTATTCCTTCTTCTTTACTCACTAAATTAATTCATTTAGGATATAATAAATATTTATAATAATATCATCCTATAACTTATCTACCATTTTCTCAAACCTGAATCCCACTAATTAAGCAAACCTTATGATATATTATTATAAAAAATAAAAATATATCTTAACAATATAATATTCTAACTAATTAATTATTATTGTATTAAAAATAAAGTTATAACAACTAATTACTAACCTATTACCATTTACCTCTCAATAAATATCCACCTATTACTATTTACCTCTCGGTAAATATCCACTTCTTACTATTTACCTCTTGGTAAATACACCAAACTAACATGATGCAAAAACTATTCCTAACAGTAGTGTACCCATATCTATTAATTGTAGAATTATCTAATTTTTTTGTGCATAAAAACTTATCACTATCCTTATTTCACCTATGAATGCTGATAAATTTTAGATTTTATAACTAGGATTTTGTCGTGCAAAAATATCTGTCTTCTCTTGTATTTAAAATTCTTAGGGTAATATTATATTTTTGAAACCTATAATTAAAAAAGAGGGGTTTAATGGGATACGTTGATTTCAATCACCCCCTTTGATGATTGATTATTACCTACATATCCAATACTCCAAATAAGGAAAACTAGACCACATAGTTCTCCCACCTAATGTGAATGTGCAATTGTGCTCCTTTGACTATGCGTATGTAACTATAAAATGGATTTGACAATTTGAAATTATAACTCTTAACTTTATTTATAGGGGTATTGACTTGGATTATGGATAATCCTTGTGAATGATTCAAAATTTGGCTAGATTAGGGAAAGAAAATTTACTCAATGTGAAGAAATGTATATGCTTTAATATAGTGAATAAAAAGTGTCTATAATTATTGACTCTTGACACATATTTATAGGTGAATATTTTTAAAATTTTAATTTATCCAACCATGTGAGATGCATGGGAATAACTAAAACATTGTTTTGAATTTTATAAAGTAGTATTTATTTGGCATAGGATGTGGTTTTCCTATGTAGACAAGGGTGTAATACACTCAAGTATGGTTAGAGTGGACATATCTAGGAGAATTGAGGACGTATGTATTCTATTGGATATAATTTTTATACACATAATATTTTAAAAATTTATCAATTATTTATGTTTTCTCTCTTTTATAAATCCATTGAGTCTCAATCTCTTTGAGTGTATACCCTAAGGGATGCACTAGGAAAGGTGTGGGAAGACCATTAATGATTTTTAGGATTGTTGTCCCTATATTGACACTTGATATCAATCCAACCATATCCTAAAAACACTCCCCTAAGATTTATCTCCTCTCTTTCACCCTCCTTCAACCACTTTTTGATTTTATTAACCCATCTCTAATATTAAAACCCTTTCCAATGGTTTACATTACACTTTCATCTCCATCGACCCTATACTCTAATTGATAAAACTCATTTAGGGTCTAGGTCAACCCGTAGTTGACTTAGACCAAGACCTAATTTGATTTTATCAATAATTATATGGATTTGATTGGGCCAACCCTAGTGTCTAAACTTTTAGAAAGGTTTAAGGTTAGATTCAAATATATATACACATTGATTTTTCCATTCTTAAAGAGAGTAAGAGTTAATTATTTATTTGTGATTCTTTATAATTTGATCCTCTACCATTCTACTTCAGGAGTTATAGCTTAGGGTTTATACTCAAAGAATAATCTTGTCTTATGTAAAAGTATTAAATGCTTTCACCTTTCTTAGTGATCCTTACAAACCACAAAAACATCTTATGAAGCACATTTGGCCAAGGGAGAGATTGAGCCTTGATGGGTTGGTCTTCAAGGTAAGTATATCTAAATTTGCTCTTCTATTTTAGTAGATAGAAGTGGCATAAGTAATCAATTTTGAATATATTAATCTCTCCATGCATTAGAGTTTTACTTATACATAGCTTAATTAGGATTATCTTATACATGTTTAATTTTATGTTTAATAACCCCCATTTTTTGCCACAAGCTTTGGTGGACACTGTATTAGATTTTATTTTTACTTTGCATATATATTTTTTAATATGAAAACATTGGAGCTAGCTAGAGATATTACATAGTTTTGATTGATTGGAGGCATTGGAACCCTCCATAGTGATTTTATTATGGTAAGATATCCCTTGGTTAGCTCTCTAAGATCCATCTTGGTAATGGCCTTGAATATCTAATGTATTAAAAATTGAAAGTGTAAGTTGGATTTATCTTTTCTAAGCTAGGATTCATTTATTGATCAACTGCATTTCCCTTTGCATACATTTTGGTGAACCTGACATGAATCTAACCCTTTTAAATTTTATTTTTTTCCATCATTTTTTACATCATATTATATTATTTTATATTTAGAGTGTTGTATCAAACTAGTCAATATAGTTCTAACTTTTTATGCATAGGTTTAACACACAGTCACTTCAAAATAAATTTTTTTATGTCTGCATAGGTTTTTAAAAAATATAGGTTCATAGATCAAATAGTTAGACATAATATTCTTATTCAATTATAGATTCATATACATACTCAAAAAAATTGAATCTATCTATTTTTTTCTTCTATCAACATAAATTTTTCAAACATAGTCAAATAGGTTGAATCTGTTTGTCATTTCTTCTTCAGCATACATGGTTTTACAAACTTGGCCAAACTAGTTGACCTAGTTATCAAAAATTTTGAAGAATAATTTGAGCATCACAACATAAAAATTTAAAATATAAAACATCTTCAAGCCCATCAATGTTACTTCATTTCTCTCTTTCTCATTTCAGTTCTTTTTTCAGTACTATTTTTTGTAAGTTTGTAGTCTATAAAACTCTAGCCCTATAGCTAACTGGGTCGACCAGTTTGACATAGTTTTATGGTTTGTCTCCTGTCTATGAGATATTGTTGACTTATTTGACAATGTTATTATAAATATTTCTTCTAAAAAATAATAGTAACCCAATCAAATTTATTTTTGTATTAATTTCATATAGAGTCACCTAAACTAACTCTATACTATTTTAAATCAAAGAATTGACCTATATTTACTAGTAATTAATTCACCTTTCTTTTTCAATTGTTTACATGCTTAGAGTAACTTTCATAGATTAAATAGGTGGTTTTTAAAATTACCATTTTATTTACACTATTTTTATTTTTACACACACTACCAAATCACTTTACATTCAAAAATCATTAAAATGTCTTCCTAAGGTCTACCTAATTAGATTTCATCACCAAGGGGGAAGTCAACTTGGTTTTCTATCCAAGTATAAATATGTCATTGATGGTATATATTAGAAAATAACCCAACACCCTTTTCACTATAGGATTATGAAGTGAGGGGGTAGACCCCAATACCAAGCTAGTACCATCACCAATATAGATCCCTTTCATCCCAACCATCCTAAAACCAACCTTAGATTGCTTTCTAGCTCCCTATTTCAACCAAATTTATTATCACATTAAAATAATACTTTATTATAATATAATAACACTTAATATAGCCAAATAGTTATCATTTACTTTTCAGTTGTTGCTTACTCTTTGATCATTGTGTGTTATACAATAAAACTTGCATTGTCCAGCACTGGTGTAAGGTTTGTGTTGTGTATTCCATTTTGGTCAATCACATTGATATAATTGCTTGTGTTCTTAATTTCATCTTGCTTAAAATTATATTGTAAAATTTACTTTATTTTATAACACTATCATTTTGGTTGATATAGTCTCTTATAGACTATTTAGTCTTTCTATTTGTAATACATGGTTCACCTATACAACTGTGTATCCCTCTTTCCTTATTTAATTATCTATTTAGTAATACACAATAGACATACATGATTGTGTATCCTTATCTCCATATTTAATTCCTTATTCAACCATATACATTTGACCTCCATGACTATTATCATTATCTCTTTGTTCTATGATGATTCTTTATAGAACTCTATCGACCAAGTCAATTATGTACTTGTTGGATGAATCTATTATTTGTCTAGCCAAATCTATCCTTTTTTTTCATTCCTCTTTCCTAATCTCACTTACTTTCATAAAACATTTTTAAATCCTCTATCATAGTCATTTTGGACAACCTAATTCCATTTAGACACTATATGGGGTGATCTTTTCTTCCTCTCTTTACTTCCAAAGACAATCCTCACTCTTGGAGTACATCTTCTCCACCCTCATCTTTCTATTGCAACATGGTCCAAATCACTCCATAAGATGAGATTGGTGGATTGAATCCCTTTCATACCTATCAAGATAATTCCCACCTTAAACATCTCATCACAATGCAGGGGAAATTGACAGAAGTCTATCCAATAACCCCATAGGGAATCCACCACCTAACAACCCTCCCCCTAATACCAATTTGAGGAGTCTTCCTATAATAAACACCAATCCAATAATTGATACCACTCAAATTATTTAATATATTTTTCAAAAAATTAACATAATGAAAATATCTAACACCTCCCAAATGATGCAACTACAACATCATTTGATTAACATGGCTAATCAACCCCTCATTCTTCTTCCTCAAAATAATCAAAATTTTATTACTTCACCTCTTAGAGATGCCATGTAGAATGTCATACCCAAAACTATCATGCATAATAACATGATTCAACACATGTAAAATGATCCTTTATCCCCTTTCATTATTTCTATTAATAATGGTAATAGATCTCTAACTATTAAATATGATGGGACTAAAGACCCTATATCTTTTCTTAATGCATTTGGAAATATTTATAAGGAATGGATCTAAACTAATACTTTATCCATAACTAAAATCTTAGTTAAAACTTTCACTAGTGATGTAATGGAATGGTATAATCAACATACCCAAAATTCTATCTAACAAATAGAGGATTTAGTCAATCCTCTAATTAAAGAGTTTCAACATAATGATCTTCCTGAGAACTGCCTTATCCATTTCATCAATACTAAGTAATCTCCCACTAAATTATCTCATGATTTTATCAAAATATTGAAATATTTAACTCATAAATCCAATCATAAAATGACTAATGACAATTTTTAAAAACTCTTTAAAGCCACATTAAAACCTTCACTTCAATATAAGGTTCACAATTTTTCTCCTCAAATTTTTAATAAAGCTCTTAACCAAGCCAATAATCAAGACTTATTAATGAAATAGTTTAAACCTAATACGAAACTCATTAAAGGTGTATACACCAAAATTACTTCACACACACGTGTGTAATTCCCTATGTCAAAACCCCTTTTTAGCCTATTTTTCAATAATAACAATTAGCCTCCCTAACCCATGCATTTACCCCTCACATATTTAATTAATGTTAAATACTTAATTAAGTTAATTAAAAACCCCTTTTTTATACCTTACCTGGCCACCTCACCTTATGACTAATTCTCCCCTGATGAGTCACCTCAAGACCTGGTCCCCTCATCCCAACTACCCAAGACTTATTCTCACTTCAAATCTTCATTCCTAATCAACTACCTCCTTCTTAACCTCTTATTTTTACCATTTTGTAATATGTGACACACTTAGCATGAAGATAAATAGAAAATAGACCAAAAATAGTAAGATTTACCTATTCTGGGGTCATCAATGTTGATCAACCCATGGCTGACATCGATAGGATCACCGACATCGATGATATAAGCCAAACTCCAACATAAAGTTTAGGTCAATAAAAATAAATAAAATTCATTCTTACTTGCATTTAATCTCTCATCATTCAATTTTTGACATCTTAGCTTATTGTCATCTTGCATAAGTCAATCACGATCAAGAACTAAGCTCTTGAGGACCAACAACACTTGCTTGTTCTCTCTATTCAGGTCATCAGTTTAAACTACCTTATAGGGACCATTAATCTGGAACTTATCATTTAGTGACCACTATAGTAAATTAAATCACTTATTCTATAGGTATTTTAAGCATTTCTTCTACTATCACTTTATATCTACTATGCATTACTTTAGGCACTCCTGATCAAACCCCCATGAGGGAGTTACAAAGCTTCCTTGCTTATTTATCATTTGACCTAACACACCAAACCTCTAACTAGATCTACCCAAACCACACTCTATCTCTCATGACTCTCCTGAACCTCCCAAACCTAATCAAAACCATTTCCCAAACCCAAAAAAGCCTTTTGCAAGATCTTAGGCAATTATTACCCCTATCGACCTTGGTAGCCTAACTGACATTGATCACTCACTACCAACCTTGATAGTATAACTGATATTGGTCACTCCCCTACTAACATCAATGACTATGGATTCCCTAACCTTTCCAAAACCTACCCAAACAACTTCCAAAACACAAACAAAATATACCACCTGCACCTTGTCATACTCTACTTCACTCAAGTTGAAAATAATGGTAACATTATTTATCTTTATCTCTCTCTCTTTACTTTACCTCTCTTTTAGTTATTTATTACTCTTTTATCTCTCAAAAGTGGACTGTCATCTCTAAAGAAGTTTCAAACTTCCTAGAATAAGTGCATAGCTTGGCAACTCACCCATTTATCTACTAACAAACATTTTTTGGTAGTGTTTTCTTACTTGAAAGTAATCCTCCCAATCCAAAGAGGAGTGCTCACAATTTTTGGATATGGTTCTCAAACCAATATGGGTTCATTCTAATCACTTATCCCTATCATTCTTTTCTATTTTCCTTTAGACTTGAAATAGACAAAATTTAGTGAAACATTTTTGGCATGCTTGGTGGGACCTTAGAGTTTTATTTGGGTTCATTTTTTTGTTTTAAGCATTCATATAGGTGCATTTTAGTGAAAATATCATTTATTTCACTTTCCTCTTCTCTTCTCTCTTAAAATGAAAAATTCAACATTTTATTTTCTATTTAAAATCATTAAACTAAAATTTTCTTTCTTTTCTCTTTGCCTCTAAAAGCAATTTATCATTTTTTTTACAAGTTAAAAAAAATCTCTTCTCTACTTATTCTTGAATGCACATTAGGATAGTGAATTTCATTCTCTACTCCTATTTCATCTTTATTTTCATGTGAAACTAAACATTTCAGATTTGGGTTTAAAACTTATTGCATTTCATTATTTGCTTATTGCAAGTAGCTCACCTATTTAATTAGAAGCATTATGAACAAATTATAGTGCACATATGTTACAAAACCAAATCACATTCACACAAACAAACATCTAAACTCACCTAAGAAAAGGCCCATCGAGATTTCATCACCCAGTGGATCACCTTACCCTACCCAGCTATCCTACTTGGATTTCACCACTAAGGGGAGAACCCACTCTATTCTCTAGTAGAGTATAAACTATAGACAAAAGGTATATTTTGGCTAAGTATCCTAGCTTAGCTGCAAGTCTGTGAAGTGTAAAGAGCAAACTCCTATAACAAGCCACGTACCTGGTCTAACATAGATTTCGTCTTGAGTATTAAAATTAACCTAAAACTAACTCTAGGTTACTTTCTAGTACCTTTAATAACCAAATTATCTTTTTAATATCTAATTAAGGCATAAGCCAATATGAGACTAAAAATTAATCTATAAGACTTAATAGTTGTTGGTTGTATGTTCTTTTTCTACTTTTCTATTGCCTTCAGTATTTTGGAGTTGGTAAGGACATTTTTTTATTGATTCATAAAATCAATACTATTTCTAATACTTAGTTTGTATAACCTATTATCTCAAGTTTTCTGAGTGTTCTACCTTCTTACACAAACCTCTTGCATCCACTATTTTACCTAGTTTCAACTTCTAGTTTTCTAAAACATCAAATTTCCATCTCTTAGGATATCATAGTGACCAACATTGGTTAACTCTACTAGCATCGATAGATTTTACCTACTGACATTAGTTAATCCACTGACATTGGCAAACTTTTTCTACTGACATCAGTGATTATGTAATTTTCATTTGCTCAAAATAGCAAGCTGAAATAACAAACTTGCCTACACTCCAACCTAGTTTTTCCTTATTCTATTACCAATACAGGGTAGTAAGACTATTTATACTTCCTCTTGCATGGTATTTATGTGAGCTCAAACCAAAATTCTTGCTGATTATGCAAGTTGACAACCACTTCCACCTTCCCCTCTTACTTTTGATTATGTCATGGAGCATAATTTAGATATAGATCATACTCCTAGCCCTAACCAAATTCCTATTTTGCTTGAGGGAGATCAAGATTTTGCTAAATTTCTTGATCATAATGTGGCAGCCCTTCAGCATTACCTTGTTATGAGATGAACCCATAATTATTTAGGTGACCCATTCTATGGTATGCCAACCTCTGTAATGGAGACAACTTCAGTTTTAGTTTCCTCCACTATTTTCCTATGGTTACCTAAATCACCACCTCAATGAGTAACCCAACTATAAACAATGTCCAAATTTTAGCATCGCCAATTTCCTAATCCCATCTAAACCCTAGTGTGACTTCCTACTTTCATAACCATAACCAATTTAGTCAATTCTTACCCCATTTCAAAATTTAGTGATACCTATTCCATCTACCCTCATGCCTATAATTACCCAATTTATGACTCACCTTTCATCCAGTCTAACCATGTCAATAATCCAACCTATAATAACAACAACCAACCAAAGCATAGTACCTAACCCAATGGGACAATCCCCTTTTCTTTTTGTACCCCAACCTATGACTCATTATCCTTTTGTTTCCCCAACACAACCTCAATTAGTTATTTCATGTGCTCCCTCTACTTCCTATTAGGTTCCCTATAATTTAGGAGGTATTCCCCCTCTAGACCTCATTAAGATACTGATGAACAAGATGTCTAATCTAAAGACATTTGTTTCTAATTCAAAGAATGTGTTATCTTATGATTAGATATGAAATGAACCCATCCATCCTTCTATTCCTATTTTCCCTTATCCAAGCCAATGGGAACTCCCTAAATTTACTCTATTCCAAAGTAAATAGGACCCACAATAACACTTGCAATCATTTATACATGCTTGTTATTTAATAGGGCATGATGATGTGTTACTACTTGGCACTTTCCCTTTGTCTCTTTCAGGTGCTAACTTGGATTAGTATAACTCTATACCTTAGCACTCTATTTTCTCATTTAACCAACTTGCACAAATATTCCTAGACCATTTCTCTATTAATATTTCTCAAAAGGTTTATATAATAGACCTTTATTCTATCAGACAACTTGATGATGAGTCTATTATAGATTTTGTCACTCACTGGAGAAGCTTGATCAATCAATTCTCCTTCTCTTTACCCCAACCTAAGCTTATTGATCTCTTCTCAAGGGAATGTGATAAGCACATCTCATCCACACTCTAGGTACAAACATTTTGCACATTTGATGAGGCCTTTACAATGGTATGGAAACTAGAGGTTCATGATATAGATGAAGGCAAGGTCAAGTTGCATAGAAAGAATCCCAATTCCAAATTAAATGACCCTTCATCTTCTAGAACTTCTCCTTCTAAAAAAAATATAAAGACTCTACCAATGTAGTGGTCATTAAGTCAACTTCTTCCACAACCACAAACCAATCAAATTCCTTGACTTCCCAAAATCTAACCAAGAAATTCCAACAATGGTATGAACAAAGACAATACACTCCCATTAGGGAGTCATACACATCCATTTTGGAAAAAACTATTACAACAAGGTGTCATAACCCTTCCTCAAATCAAACCCCCTATATAGTTCAACCCTTCTTATCCTATCCTAATTTGGTATAAGGAAGATGAGTTTTTTAGTTACCATCGAGTTAAAGTCCACAATTATAATAGCTATAAGACACTTAAGAACATTGTTCAATACATGCTTGATAGAGGTGATCTAATCTTGGATAATCCTAATGCACCCCCAATCAATGTATAGATGTGTTTAAACACCCTTTTCCTAACCATTCACTAAATTAAAATATTGTTCAGACCATAGCTAACACAGGTGATCATAATATCCATATAGTTAATATGGTCTTTCCTTTACCTCTAGTTTAACCTTCCCCTTAATAGGAGACACCCATTTCATCAACTCCTCCCCCACCTTTAGTGGAATTTATTTTTCCCATTCTTCCTCCTCAGGTAGAATAACCTATTTCACTTGTTTCAATCCTTTGTGAGGAAGAGCCTCCTTTACCACTTCTTTTTCCACCTAAAGAACCTGTAATTCCAATTCCTTTTGCACCAATATTAAATATCCTCTTACCACTTGAAGACCACACCCTACCCATTCCTCAACCACATGTTGAAGGGAACATCATTCCTATATTATACCCTCTTGGGGAACCTTCTTTAACTACCTCTCCTCCACCTATAGAGATTAGTACCCCATCCACTCCACCTTTACAATTAGAGGATTCAATATTATCTACTCCCATAATAGACGAGACACATATTGTGCCTACTCTAATTATATGACTCTTACCCATTCTTTTACCCATAGAGGATCCTAATTTACCTATGCCTTTCCCACATGTTAAGAAAGCCATAATACCTATGATTTGCCCTCTTAAAGAACCTTGTTTGCCTACCTCTCCTCCACCCATGGTAGACCATGTCTCTTCTCCCATATCTATCGAAGAGGAGCCCATTGTGTTTCTTTCATGTGTTTGGCCTGAAGTAGTAGAAACCAATAATTCCCCTTTTTCCCAAATACCTTAGTATTCTAAAGACATAAATGTAAGGCCTACATAAACATAATCTAAACCCTTCTTTCGATTAGTGAAAAGTCTAAAATTTCTTGACTCCACAAATCTAGATCATGTGGAATTTTAGGACTGGCTTAAAACTCCTTATCCAACACAATTAATGTCATCTTTTACCACCAACCCTCTCACTACCCTTTATCCCAAGGTCTTTAACAAAGCTAGAGCTTCTTCACCAAAATCACCTAAAGTTTAACCATCTATGTCAGAACCCTCCCTCTCATAGGAATCTACCACATTAAATTAGATCAGACCCTTAGGTGTACACCCCATCTCTAATTTAATTCATCCACATGTGAAATTAGATTTAACTCCTCAACCACAATTTAGAGTTTCATGGCTTGAATTATAGAAAATTATTAAGCTTCCTAGATATCACCAATCCCTTCTTTAACCTTCAGCTTTAACATTTATTTTGGGACCATACCCCTCTACTTTAGTTGGAATATTACTAGCCCAAACAAAATAAAAGGTTAAGTTACCTTCACTTGTGCCTTTGCCATCTAGTAGGCATTTCATATATGACACTAATAAAGTGATAGAAAAACATGTAACTTCACCATCACCAAATAAAGCACTACATAAAATTACCTTTTCAACATAAAACACAAGAAGGTGTCTACTCCTACTAGCACAACAAGTGTGAGCCCACTTGCAAGCTCTCACAACTTTTTCCTACGTCAGTTATTGAAATATTCCATAACAACTCTTCCTCTCATTAAGCCTTATAATCATCTTAGAATGAATCCATCTTGGTTTAATAATAAACAAGTGTGTTTATATCATCATTCACCTGGACATGATACTGAGAGTTGTACAACCCTTATAGTAGTCATTCAAAAAAAAATTGATTTTGACACTCTCTATAATAATACTCTTTTTAACCTCCCTATAATTCCACCTTTGGCATCCATAGTGCCTCCTACTATTCCACCTAAATTTAAACCCAAAGATGTGGTCACAACCCCTTTACCACCTCCTTCACCTACATTTCAAATCAACATAGTTAATGTGGACACACGGTCATAAAACCAAAAAGATAAAGCTAAGGAAAAGGTCACTACTCCTTGGGCTCATCCCTTCACTAAAGACACTCCTCCTCCTAATCCTAATATTTCCATCTTGGGTGTTCCTAAAATAACATCTTCAAAAGTTATTCAAAGCTAATTAGTGAAATAGCTTCACCAAACTCCTGTGAAAATGTATTTATTGAGTTAATTACAAACTCATCCCAACACCATCAAGCTTTGATTAGTGCCTTGCAATTGATTAAGGTACAATTGAATGATCCTAAACCTCTTGCAGCTTTGGTTAGATCCTTTAATTCCATTTCCTTAATTTCTTTTAGTGATTTGGAAATTCCACTTCAACACCCTAAAGATCAAAATTTTACCCTTTTTATTACCAAATATATTGATCAAAATCATGTCAAGAGACTCATGATTGATGGGGGATCTAGTATTAATATTATTTCTACCCATGCTTACAAATAGCTAGCCCTTCTTGATAATTGCATGTCTCAAACCAATGCAGTACTCTACTCCTTTAATGATACCACAACTACTACAATGGGCACTATTGTCTTACATATCCATGTAGGTCCCCAAACTATTCCCAAGATATTATATTTTATGTAAGGATATTTCAAATATAACATACTACTTGGATGACCTTAGATACATGATATGGCATGTGTACCCTCAACTTTTCACCATTGTGTCAAATTTGAACATGATGGACAAGTAAATGTTATACCTACTGACCCACCTCTATTTAAAACATGCAACATGAATTATAGTCCCAATGATGTTCTCATTCCATTAAAAACATCATATTCCCTGCATGATACTTTTGAAGCTTCCACAAGTTCCACTCCCTTAACTACATAGATACCGACAACACAAATTCCTAACAAGGATTCCATGGAGGAGACTTTTCAACATTTATCACTCAACAAATATTGTTTTTTGACACTCGACATGTTATATACTCTACAAGAGTATGGAAGGCTTCACATGCACCCAAATTATGATCCCTACATTGGGATGATCATCTCTTATAGGCCCCCTAACCTTTGAACTAATATCACATATGGGGGAATTGATCAAGTTTCTACTATCAATAATCCATCTTCTTCACCACAACCATTTACTTGTGACTTATCTTTCCTAAGTAACCCTAGATTCTCTCACACCTATCTCTATAGGTGTGCTTGGAAAGGATTTGTTTTGGGTCATTATGAACAAAGTGTCCATACACTTATTGAATATCCCACTAGCCAAACCATTCAAAATGATAAAAAGAGCAATGAAGTGGGATATTATGAACCAACTAAACTCATTAAACTTCCCATGTACCAATTATTGAATAATTAGTCTCTCCTTCTCCACCATCACCTACCAAATTAGAGGTATCTATATCTCCTATTTTTTTCAATAAATACCATTCATTTGGGGCCTCTCACATATCTCCAGGGTTAGGAAACAAGGTCCCTTCCTCTCATTCATCCTAAAATAATTGATGAAGACTCTCCCACTATTAACACTATCCATTATCAAGATGATGATGAAATCATCATATATATGGGTGCAGATGATTCCTATATCCACCAATCTCTCCCATCTAAAACACAAGCTATGTTAAATGAATCCACCATTGATATCAATATGCCCTCTCATGATAACCCTCGCATCCTCAATTTTGGATAATATTTAGATTCCTCTGAACATGTTGGTTATGCCACATTTTTTAATAACCATAAAAAAGCCTTTTCTTGGTCTTATAATGACATGGCTGGTATTGACCCCTCTATCATCACCCATAACATAGTCACCAATCAAGATGTTAAACCTATTAAGTAGAAGCTTCATAACATGCATCCTTGTATTGATCTCCTTGTCAAAGAAGAGTTCCAACACCTCCTTTATGTCAAATTTATCCAAACCATTGACTACCTATAATGTATTTCCAATATTGTTCTTATCACAAAAGTAACTAGGGGAGTTTGCATTTACACCACCTATCTTGATTTAAACCTCTCTTATCCAAAAGATGACTTCCCATTGCTAATTATCAACCAAATTTTTGATCTAATAGAAGGCCATGAGATTTTATTAGTTATGGATGGTTTCTCTAGATATAATCAAATTTTGGTCTCTCTTGAAGATCAACATAATATAACCTTCATTACCCCATGGGGGACTTTTTGTTATCGAGTCATGCCTTTTGACCTGAAGAATGTTGGTGTGACCTACCAATGGGTTATGACCTACATATTTAATGATCTCCTACATAAAATTATGGAATATTATGTGGATGACTTACTCAATAAGTCTAAAATTTTGTCAAGATCACTTGATGATTCTCAAAACCATATTTACTCATCTCCTCCAATATAACATTCTATTAAACCTAAAGAAATGTGTCTTTGGATTTATTTTAGATAAAATTTTATTTTTTATCATTTATCTTCATGGTATTGAAGTCAATCCTACTAAGGTTAGAGAAATCCTAGAGATGCCTCCACCTACTATATCAAACAACTCCATAGCCTATAAGACAAAATTCAATCAATCTACCGATTCATCTCCCAATTTTTAGATCATTTACAACCCTTTCACTATATACTCAAAAAGGATGTCTCCTTCCATTAGAATATAGATTACCAAGAAGCTTTTGGTGCACTTAAACAATATCTCCGTTCCCCACTAGTTCCTATTCCACCTAAGGAAAATCAGCCTTTCTACCTATAATCTCCATAATAGACCATTCTTTAGGTGTTATGATTACACATCAAGATGAAAAACATCGAGAGTGGGTAGTTTACTACATAATCCACACACTTATTGATTATGAGACTCGATATACCCATATCAAAACAAATTCCTTGTGTTGGTCTTTTCTGCCTCCAACCTTCACCATTATCTCTTAAATCATAAAACCTATGTGATCACCCATATTTATCCCCTCAAATACATGCATTCCAAGACATATCATAACTAATGTATAGCTTGATGGCTCATGCTTGTTGCTAAATTTGACTTAAATTCACTCAACAAAAGTCTATTAAGGGAAAAACAATCATTGACCAATTAGTTGCTACCCCTTTCCCTGACAATCAACTTTCAAACCTCAAATTCCCTAATGAATCCATTGTAATGCTCTTCACCCATGACATCTCCTATCAAATGATGATGTTCTTCAATGGATCTAAATGTCAATACGGTGGGGGTGTAGGGGTCATTCTTATTCCTCTAGATGGAGAACCTATGCCTTTGTCATTTAAATTAGATTTTGAATGCACTAAAAGTATGGCTAAATATGAGGCTTTGAGTTTATGACTTCAAAGATCTCTCTTCTTGGGTATCAAATCCATAACCATTTTTGATGATTTGCATCTAGTGGTTAACTAGGTTAATGGTTCCTACCTATGCAAAAATGAAATTTTGTAGTAGTATAAACATTATGTAGATACATTATTGGGATCATTTGACTCTTATCACTTACAAACTGTTCCTCGATTTAAAAATAATTTTACTGACATGATGGCTTCACTTGTTTCACACATACCATCTTCATCCTCTTCCTCAAGAATCTATGTCACTGTGCATCACTTAACATTACCCTCCTATGTATTAGATAACATCCTCTTTATAAAAAATGTAACAACTAACCCACATGACTTATGGTACAAGAAACTCACAAATTATCTTTCCTTCTCTATTACCCATTCTGATCTCTCTAATAATGGGAGACGTGTCTTCATAAAATGTGCTACTCATTACACTATGCTAGGGGACTTCTCTATAAACAAGGTTTTGATGGTCTTTTTCTTAGATGCCTCACTAGTACTAAGATTCCCTTTACTATTACATAAGTTTATAACAAGATTTATGGTGGGCATTTCAATGGTCACATAATTACCAAGCATATCCTTTGACTTGATTATTATTTGCCCACACTTCATCAAGACTATCCTGATTACATTCGACATTGCATTAAATGTCAACAACATGCTAACCTCTTTCATGTTCCAAGTCATGCATTAAAATTTTCCAAAGACTTTTGACCCTTCTCCAAATGGGGCTTAGATATAATCAGGTAGATTAACCCTCATTCATCCCTCTATCATTATTCTATCATTACTTGGATTGAATACTTCACTAAGTGGGTTGAGGCCATCCCTCTCATCTCCACTAAAGTTGACAAAATTTTGGTGTCCCTCATAAAATTATAAGAGATAATAACAAATCTTTCAAAAACAAGATTGTTGAAAGTCTTTGTGATACATTTGGAATCAAATTAAGCTTCCTATCATTTTACTATCCATAAGCAAATGGATAAGTATAAGCTTCTAGAAAAAAATTGACCAAAATTATCATGAAGATAGTCAATGATACGGGCAAGGATTGACACACACACATTATTTTTTCTTTATGGGCTTACCATACTATCATTTAAACCCTTATAGGTGTTACACCTTTTTCCTTGGTATATAGGATGGAGGCTATTTTACTTCTTGAATTCTATATTCCTTTTCTTTGCATTTCTCTACAAGACATACTAATGATGACTTTCACCAAGACTGTTTGGCTCAACTTGAATTGCTTGATGAGCATCATCTCATAACCCTCAACCACCTCCAAATCTATTAATAACATATCAAACACGCTTATAACAAAATACTCAAAGAGTGAGATTTCAATATAGGAGATCTCATCTTAAAATAAAATCAGCATGTGACAAACATGGAGAAAATAGAATGGGGTAAGTTTTCTCCTCATTAGCTTGGACCTTATATCAAAACTCAAAAATATGGCTCAGGGACTTATCGATTGTCTTCTCTTGAAGGAAGGCCAGAACTCGAGCTTTTAAATTCCTTACACCTAAGACCATTATTTTGTTAAAATAAGCATCATTTCACCTCATTTTTAGCTTGAGCTTGTCCCTTGAGCATCCTTATTACATTTATTTCCCTTCCTCTTCACCCTTAATCCTATACACTTAGTTAACTTATGCATGGTATGGTTTTTCCCTCAAAGTGGAAAACTCCTAAGCCTCTATAGTCTTATCCATGACTAAAAACCAAAAAAAAAAAAGGGATATGTGACAAGTTATAAACTATGAGGTCATGTTTCTCAACTTAGACTACTCCCTTAAAGGATAACTATTTAACTTCCCTTTGCTACTATCAATAGACTACTCTATTGAAGGACAACTATTTAAACTTAAAAATGATTGCTTTTACCACTCCCTTGAAGGATGGCTAAGCCAAGCTTTTTTCTCAAAGAGAAATACAAATAAAAAAGGTTTCTCACATTGATTAAGTTTATACGACCTTAACCCATACAACCCATTGTATGATTCTCACATTGATCAACTTACACACAAAAAAAGCTTTAAGTCATGGGCTTGCCTATAGTAGCTCTTGAGTCACCCACAAAAAGGGCATATCATCCCCACTTTGTAGGTTATCCTACCCAAACATTTTCCCTTAGTTTACCAATTTTTTCCCTCGTACTCTTTCAAGAGACTGTGAATCTCACTTAATATAAGTTAAACATGATGCTTCTGTAATAAACACAATGTTTCAAAGATATAAGGCATGAGAGATGCTCATTTTCTTGAGCCTATTTATGTTCTAATTATAATCTTTGCCGATGCACGATCATTATACCTCTTTATTTTCCCATCCACATCACATGTTAATCTCTTGATTGAGATGAAAAACAATATCATACCAATATTATCAAAGCCTACTCAATTTATTTTATGTATACACCATCACAAATATGGAAAAATGTTGAAATAAACTAACATAATCAATTTATTCATTTTAAGCATACACCATCATAAAATATGGAAAAATGCTAAGATGAAACTAACAAACCAACTATTCATATACCATCACATATATGGGAAATGCTAGTCTAACTCAACTAACATGATCAACATTAACATCAAAATTAACATATAATTAACTAATAATCATCTATATTATCATCATCTACATCAATATCCTCATTACAATCATAATAAATAAACATATATATAGTATCAATTACATGTCCATCAATACATCATCATAATATAATCTCTCTCAATATATACATTTCACATCTTTGAATCATAGACCAATGTGCATATAAAAAATATAATCAAAAATGACAAAATTTGGCACTCAAGATCATCGAGCTCTCCACATGATCATGATAAATCAGTGTCATCACCACTCTCAACCTATCTACATCTACGTGAGCTAGAAGTTATGGCACATAACACAAATCTCTCATACTCCCTAAACTTAGAATACCACTAAATCTATGGAAACTCTCTGATAGCCCTCTCATAGTAGGTAATCTCATCTAAGGTAGTAGTATATATTGCTAGAGATACAGTTTGTGGGGGTCCCATAACCCCTGATGATGGCCTAGTTTTTACTAGTCACTATGGTGGAGGAGGAGGAGTAGCCTAATTTGCTATTCTCAGGTTATCCCTCTTTGTTATCACTATAATCACCTGACCTTATAACACTCTGACCTAGACCTATAATGCTACAACCTAGCCTTAAAACATCACCACCTGCCCCTGTAAGGCTAATACCTATGCCTATGTTGTACCTCTAGTTTGTAAAGCTACATCTCATACATGTATAGTTACATCCCTCTCTCTCACCAACCCCTATAAATCTAGTGGTGGCCTCCTAACCTCCACCATGAGATGTAAACCTATCCACCAAGCTGTATATGTTACTATGCATTCTAAATCTCAAATACCTAGCCCTATTGGTAGCTCCTCAAAATCTATCCCATTTTTCTCTTGGGGTAATGGTAAGGATGCCTTTATGTCATCCCTCTTATATCAAGGGAAGGCAGGTAAAATATTATGTAATAGACTAAACTACCTACTAACTTA
Organism: Torreya grandis; assembly: GCA_037957365.1. Lineage (NCBI taxonomy): Eukaryota > Viridiplantae > Streptophyta > Pinopsida > Cupressales > Taxaceae > Torreya > Torreya grandis. Next base: position 2,192,970 of record JARHVA010003010.1, on the reverse strand, counting down.
TGTCATAGGTACCATCTATAACTCACCAGCTCATCTCCCCCTAACCTATAGTGAGCTCTACAAACCAATAAGCCATTATACCCATCTTTTAAAAATTGGGTATGTTAGGTAGGGTCTCCATAAAATATCCATAGGGATCAAACCCTCAATCATGTACCTATAATAGGCAATGTCACACACTATTCCATCCACTCAAGTCTATGCCATGCCCTCTCTCCATCATCTAAAACCAACCTTGAAGTTAGCTAGAATCATGGTGGGTAACCCCAATGGTCATGTCACCATGATGTGCTCGTATGCCCAATATTTTAGTACATGGCTGACACACAAACCATATCACTATCATAGTCTCAAATCCCATAGCTCTCTATATAATTGTGCTAAAAATAATGGACCTTAAAGCAAAAATAGTCCACTACTCAGCCATATGTACAGGCACACCTGTCAATGAAATAAAAAATATACCACCATCTACATCTGGTAATGCATACACCATGATCTCGATCATCATCAAGATGCTTAGTCGATGCTACACTTCATCATCCATAAACAGTGGATCATGGGTGAAACTTGTAGAATGATAATTCACCTCACTAACATGCTTGACATATAATTCTACCATGTGGATATCATGCTCCTCTCTCAAGCATGTGAATATCTCTTCACCTTAGAGTGATAGCCATAAAATCCTATAGACATCCTCTGGGTCACTATCAAGTCTCTAATTGGTAAATGAAAGATGTTTATGGTGTGATTCCACCTCTTAATCAATGCCATCATAAGGCTCACATCTCGAGTGAATCAATAATGCTGTTACACTCTTCTTAACCCCATGGATTTCATATGTTCCAACTCATCTAAAGTGACATCCCTCCTCATACACATCAAAATCCTCGATAGATGATCTCATAATGTTAGCTCCATCCTTGCTTGCATCATACACACATAAATCAAGTCATGTACTTTCTAATATAATGTACCACCACCTTTTCCCCTTCTCTTTGGGAGAACTACATTAGTTTGAGGCCCTAAACTGGGCTTTGTAGGTATCACTCAATTGATACAGGGTCTTCTAAGGTTAGCTCAGCCATATACCCACCTAGCTAACTATCGTAATCTATCATAAGATTCACTACCTCTCCCTCTATCCTAGGATTTACTGCCTCTTCTCTCTGACCACCCTAGGCCTACCTATCTAGCATAACTCTAGACCTCATGGCCTATATCCCTAACCCTTGACACTATTCCTTATCTTTTAAGCCCTAGACCTCTTGACCTATCTCAACCTACCTTTCTACCCATTTCCCCTAACACACCTTTTAATAATACCTTAGATTTCTTTTCGAGGCTCTAGGAGAACTACATTAACTTGAGGCCCTAAATTAGGCTATGTAGGTAGCACTCAATAGACATGGGATCTTCTAAGGATAGCTCATCTGTTAGGATAGTTGACAACTTCCACTAGAGATCTAAACTAACCCTGTCTCTCATTTTGCTAATTCTTCATAGTCACTAATGTCATCTTTAATACTAACATTAGTGAATTATAGGCATAACTATCAACCAATGTTAGAAGATGCCTATTGACCTTGATGCCATTTTGGCTGATGTTGGTGGACCTCACCGATGTCAACAACTAGTTCAGCCCTAAGGCCAAATAACCCAAACCTAAAACTATAATTTTAACCTAAAAACCTACCCCAAATTCCCCTAAAATTATCCTAAAACTACCCTACCCTATTTTCTACCCCTCTACTAATATTTTCTATACCCCCACCTCTAAATTAGCCTAAAAACTCTAAATAACCAAATCAATTTTTAAAATAACTAGTAGAGGATCTTATCTCATCTCTCTATCTCCTTCAGGCTGGCACAACTGGCTCTTGTGGTGGTGCACCTCTTATAGGGTCCCCTCCTTGCTCAACCATCTCATTCACTCTCATAGCTCTATTTTTTCTCTAATCACAAGTTTCAAATTAGTTCTCTCAGCTTTCAAACCCCCTTTTTGTTGAGTTTGGTTGGTCATCAACATTGGCATGCTTGACATAATCTATCGACATTAGTGCTTATGCCTACCAACATTAGCAATGTTTCCATAATGTGTTTATGTTATCACTATTTATTACTAATATCAGCAATTTCACCAACATCAGCACCATTACAATAATGTTTTCCCCAAAAAAAATAACCCCAACTTTTTAGACTTTACCCATACTCTAGGTAAATTTAAAGATTACGTATATCTCTTTAACCATGATCACCAAACTAAAGATCAAATATATAACCCCAACCATAAAAAATTCCATTAAATATCACTTAAATCTTCACCCATGATGACTTTGCTTGGAGATCATGAATATCTCCTTGCTCACTGACCCTTTTACACCAACCTTGCATTTCTTGTCTTGACCACTTATGTTATTCCACTATAGTTGGATATTGTGCACATGCACATCTATTAAGTATTTTATATGGAAACCAACATCATCCTATCACCTTTAACCCTTTTGTATTTCTTAGGGGGACTTCCTACCTTGAATACCTAGGACACATCGACCATTGGAGCTACAACTTTGATTATTTTGACCTATCAGCTATCACTTACAAGCTATACTTTGGTTATTTTTATCTAAATCATCCATAACCTTGTCTATTCTTGAAATTTTTAACTATAAATCATATTATTATATGCATAAAAAGTGATACTCAATTCTCCACCATTCACCCAATTACCTTTTTATCAAACTAGTACCCAATTCTGGTTTCTCCTCTATCAATCCCCATTTTGAGGGGGGATACATCATCAAATTTCTTGGAGCATCCAACTCCTATTTTTGTCTTGTAAACTTGTCAATGCAAATTAAAAGATAAAAAGGGGAAAATGTAGACACCAAAATTAGGTCACACACACGTGTAACTCCTTATGTTGAAACCTCTTTTTACCCCATTTTCAATAATAATAATTAGCCTCCCTAAATCATGATTTTATCCCTCACATATTTAATTAATTTAAAATACTTAATTAATTTAATTAAAAAACCCCTTTTATTACACCTTACCTAGCCACCTCTCCCTATTACTAATTCTCACTTGATGAGTCACCTCAAGACTTGGTCCCCTCATCCTAACTACCCAAGACTTATTCTCACTTCAAAACTTAATTCCTGATCAACTACCTCCTTTCTAACCTCTTATTTTTACTATTTTGTAATGAGTGCCACACTTGGTATGAATACCAATAGAAAATAGTCCAAAAATAGTAAGATTTACCTATTCTAGGGCCATCGATAATGGTTAACCCATGGCTAACATCGATGGGATCATCGATGTTAGTGATATAAGCCAAACTCCAACTTGAAGTTTAGGTTAGTATAAATCAATAAAATTCATTCTCACTTACATTCAAGCTCTCAACATTCAATTTTTGACATCTTGGATTATTTTCATCTTATGTAAGTCAATCATGATAAAAAACTAAGCCCTTGAGGACCAACAACACCTGCTTTTTCTCTCTATTCAAGCCATTGATTTAGACTACCTGATAGGGACCATCAATTTGGCACTTATCATTTAGTGACCACTATAGCTAAGTACATCACTTATTCTTTAGGTATTTTTAGCATTTATTCTACTATCACTTTATATCTACTATGCATTACTTTACACACTCTTGATCAAACCCCTATGAGGGAGTTACAAATCTTCCTTACATGTTTCCCCTTTGACTTAACACACCAAACCTCTGATTAGATCTACCCAAACCATAATCTCTCTCATAAATCTCCCCAACCTCCTAGACTTGATCAAAACCATTTCCAAGACCTATAAAATCCTTCTGCAAGATCCTAAGGAATTATTGGCCCTATCAACCTTAGCAGTCTAACCAACATTAGTCACCTTCATCATCAACCTTGATAGTATAATTTATATCGGTCACTCCCCTACCAATATTAGTGAATATGGATTCTCTAACCTTTTCAAAACCAACCCAAATAACTTCCAAAACACAAATAGAATATACCACCTACACCCTCTCTCTCTCTCTCTCTCTCTCTCTCTCTCTCTCTCTATCTCTCTCTCTCTCTCTCTCTCTCTCTCTCTCTCTCTCTCTCTCTCTCTCTCTCTCTCTCTCTCTCTCTCCTCTCTCTGTCTCTCTCTCTACTTTACCTCTCTTTTAGTTATTTATTACTCTTTTGTCTCTCAAAAGTGGACTATCATCTCTAAGGAAGTTTCACACTTCCTAGAACAAATGCATAGCTTGGCAGCCCGCTCATTTATCTACTAACAAACATTTTATGGTAGTGTTTTCTTACTTGTAAGTAGTCCTCCCCAGACAAAGAGGAGTGCTCACAACATCTAGATATAACACTCAAACCAATCTAGATTCATTCTAATCACTTATCCCTATCATTAATTTCTATTTTCCTTTAGACATTAAATAGACAAAATTTAGCGAAACAAGAGTACCTTTTCAACATTCAACTAATGCGATAAATGGCAATCCTCCTCAACCCAAAACAAGAGTTTCCAATTTTGATCATCCCTAACTTTCTCATACACCATTAACTATGCAATAAATGAAATAATTCTTAGGGCCCTCCAAACCATTCGCTTATCCCAATAATCCTCTCAAATGATATGACCCTAATCAATTATTTTGGTTCCACATTGACATTGGTCATTCCCATGAAAAATGTAGAAGGCTTATAAAATTTGTTGTCTCATATATGCTTGGTGATTCATTCAATCATGAAGTTATGATTCAACTCCATCATCAAGATTGCATTAATTCTTCTAAAAAATGACAAGTTTCTAAATATTCTTCTTACAATAACCAAAAATATTTTTCCACATCTAACACTAAAAAGACCAATGAGGATATTTGTGCAATTAACACTGACTATGATCAATATTACAATAATTCTCAATATGTCAACATAGCTAAGGTCAATTATCACTATAAACTATCTCATAAAGATCTTATCACTAAACCTAAGAAACCATATTTGGAAGAGTAACTTCTTAAAGATACTACAACTACTCACTTATCTTAGGAAACCAATGAGGAACTATATCCTTCTTCCTAACCTCCAACCGCTTCTCTTCCTCATAAAACTATGTTACCTTCTAATTTTCATGCCATTTATTCTTTTAAAACCTATTAGAACTTCCTAGAAGAACTCATCTCGATGTCTTAAAAATTTCCTTTTATGGAGTTAGTTCGTACCTCTCCTTGTCATCGTAAGTTCCTTATGCAAAAAATTCAATAAATTTAAGAGCCATAGTCCTTAGAAGTGGAACCATATTTTCATGACACTCAACCAATCAAAGTTCATACCATTGAATCTATTTGTTATTTTTTGAAACCTTCCATCGAGTTCCTCTAAGAAGACATGATTAATGATGAGATCATCTTTTGAGCTGATGATCCACCCCTCTTTATTAAAATAGCCATTAATACCAACATCATTCATAAAGTATTATTAGATGAAGGGTCTATTATTAATTTGATATCTTTATAATTCATCAAAAAACTTGGCTATAATAAATATCATCTCAAACAAAATCACTTGACATGTTGGGGATTTGACAAAACTAATCATGAACTACTTGGTTATATTTGGCTCCATCTTACAATTATAACTAAGACTATACAAACTAAACTCATGGTTCTTGATTTACCCTTATCTTACAACATACTCCTAAGATGCCCATGGACTCATTGAATGAGGGTTATTGCCTCTTTAATCAACTAATGTATCAAATTCCTTCATAATAGCAAAATATATAAACATGAGGCCAATCCTAATCCTTGGAGTATTCAACTTCTAAATCCCAAATCTCAGTATCAAATTCCCACCATTTTGAAGATTAGCAGTGCTCCTTTACCTAAATTCATCAACATGAATCAGATTTACATGTCACTCTTATTGATTCTAATGATGATGAGCCCAATGACTTATTAAATACCTACACCACTACCAAGATACCCCCTTACATCTCAAAGTGTCTCCCTCCATATTTATTTCCTCATGATCACATCATCCCTCTCATCGATGAGATCATTGATTTCCCCTCCATGTAATGCACAAGAAGCATATTACATAGAATATGACTTCACCTATAATGATTATGAAGTGGATAAATAATTCCAAGATATTTTAATCATGTATCCATGTAAATTTACTAATTTAGGCATCCCCCCTTCTAAATTTCCTCTTAAATCTCAAACACGTATAATTTATCTAACTTATGATGATAACTACATCATATCTCAAGCTCAATCACAAGACTTGAATGTTTAACATTATAAAAAAACTGTAGCTCAAATACATGTTTTTAATCATGATGTTCATACCATTTTAACAAATTTTGAATTAGACCTTGAAGGTCATATACTTCCTATTAATTATCCACTACTTGATACCCCTTGGGTGGTGGAATAAATTTTACATTCCAAACCTCCAAAATTTCCAGCATCTTCTATACCTCTTACCAAACCAGACATTCTCTCTAATCCTCTCCTTATCAATGATGCTAATGATAAACCAATCAAATAAAATCAACCTTATTCTCTTACTCCACCTACACCTGAGATTACACTCGATGCCAAGGCCATAAATATACTCCATGTACATTCTGAATACAACCACCATGGTATTAAAATTACTGTTCTCAAACTAGATAATGAGTATTATGGCCTTATTCCCACTTTGCCTAACGATGAAGCCATTCTTGAATTTCTCCATGATCAAGAACCTCAACTCCATTGATAACATCATAACATTAGGAATTTCAATCAAAAATCCTTTAATTTCAACAACTTCATTGCTAACATTGATCCTAAAACAAAACCTATTTCTTATCTACCTAACATGCCATATCATTTCTAAAATGGAAATGGTATGCTTATTGAGGAAACTACATGAATTAGATATGGCACCACATCAGACCCTTAAACAATCATAGTCTCTAGATAACTTACACTAAATGACCATGATAAATTTAGTTTATTTTTTGATAAATATTGTGAGACTTTCACTTGGTCCTATGAGGACATGCCTAACATTGATCCTAGCATTGTTGTGTATAACATAATCACCTATCCTGACACCAAACCCATGCGATAAAAATAGCATAAATTTTTTCCCAAAGTTTCTAATTTATGATATAAATAAATAATTAAACTTATCAATGATAAAATTATCAATCCTATGGGCTATTCATATGGGTCTCAAATATTGCCCCTACTCATAAAAAAGTCACCATGGTCATTTCCATTTGAGTGAAATTTTTTTAATCTCAATCTTGTTTGTCCTAAGGATAACTTCCCTTTATCATCCATATATGCCATCATTGATTCCACTATTGGATTTGAAATTTTGTCCCTTATGGATGGTTTCTTGGGTTATAATCAAATTCACATTGCCCCCAAATATCAACATAAGACAACTTTCATCATAGAATGGGGAACCTGTTGTTAAGTTAAAATTCCATTCGGCCTCAAAAATTTTGAAGATATTTATAAGTGGGATATGACCCAAATTTCCATGATATTTCACATAATATTGTGGAAACATATGTGGATGACCTCATCACCAAGTTTAAAATCCATAAAACTCATCTTTCTGATCTTTCTATCATCTTTGATCATCTCATCAAATATAAATTTAGACTAAATCCTTATTAATGTGTCTTGGGTGTCACATCCAAAAAAAATTGAGTGTTCTTAGTCTCTTTTTGTAGTATTGATTTCAATCCCAATAATATCAATGCTATTTTCAAAATGCATATCCCTCATTCCATTCTAAATATTTTCACTTACCTTGGTAATCTTGGGCCAATAAAATGATTTATTCTTGAAATGGCTTACCACATCTATTCTATTAATTCTCTCCTAAAGAAAATTAATTCTCTAAAATGGATAGGTCCTTTTTAGAAAGCATTTGAAAATATGAAAGAATATTTTCTTCATCCACACACCCTTTGTCCACCTTATAACAATAATTATTTAATCTTATATACTTATTCCACACCCGTGTCAGTTGGGGCAATGCTTTCCCAACAAGATGATATAGAAAGAGAATATGCCATCTATTATATTAGTAAAGGCCTCATTGGCTATGAAAACCATTATAAAAATTTATAATGTGATTTCCTCACAATATATTTAGCAACTAAAAAGTTCCATCATTATATGATTTATCAAACCACTTATGTTATCATTCACTCTAATCCACTCCATCACTTCTTCTCTAAAGCATTTCTTCATAGAGATAAAATTAGAAAATGGATGGTCCTTATCATAGAATTTTTATATATCCATTATTACACAAAAATTTATCGAAGGACACATCATTGATGACCAACTTACTACAACTCCCATACCTACTACTGGTCACCTTCATAATAGTCCCCCTAATGATAATATCCTCTATATTGAAGGTCTTAACCAAGTTATATCTCTTAAAGATTACTTCCATAATTTCACTACTAATCTTCAAGAAAGTAATATATAAGATTACTCTATCCTTCTCGATAATACTAAATCTAAAGTAGTCATCAAATATTTTCATGAAATAAATGTCAATTTACATGAAGATACTTGGACCCTTCATTTCAATGACGCCAAATGATATGAAGGAGCTAGGGTAGGTTGTATCCTCACTATTCATCTTAGTAAAATTATCCCTTTAGCATTTTGACTTAGATTTAATGACATTAATAACATGGTAGAATATGAATCCTTAATCTTAGGCATAAGAGTGACAGTTGATTTAGACATTACATATCTATATGCTTTGGGTGACTCCTAACTCGTATAATGATAGGTTAATGGTGATTATCAATGCAAAAGCAAAAATATCATTGTTTATCATCAAAGATCCACTACCCTTTCCAAATAATTCACTTCTTTTACCATCAAGCCCATCCTTCAAGATTACAATTTTATCATTGATATACTTGCTTCTTCAGCATCTCTTTTTCATCTGTACCAAGTTCTCACTGATTCTACCTTTTTTATTGAAATAAGAAAGTCCATGTTATCCAATTTTAACTCCCCAAGTCGAAATAAGACCCCTATAGGTAAATTATTGATATTTAGGTGATTTAGGAGGTCCTAGTTTACTCTAAAATACCTTATTATCATTTATTAAGGTAAGTTTAGAAAGATTAAGGTAAGGTCATATTTTGGTCACATAGTGGTTTAGGCATGTCATGAGGAGCTAGGTTATGGTCAAGTTTTTTAATAGGTTATTAAGGTTTTATTAATGTTATTTTATTTCTTAAAAATATTTTCACAACATTTCATGATGTTTTGTAAAGTTTGAAGACCATTTGCTAACTCTAAGGTGTTAAATATGCATTAAAATGGATTTTTTGCTAACTTTATGTGTGTCAAAATTCCCCCAAAGTAAAAAACCATACCATAAACCTTTAATGGTACTTTTATAATTTAAAAAACTATAACACCTATCATATGAATTATAACAAAGTCATATTCTTGATTTTCAACACCATCTTCAAGAGTAGCAAACCTGTACAAACTTGTGAAAGTCATGCGTAAGTGAAAATAGCTTCAGAGTGTCATTTCATCTTATAAAATTAATAAAATATATTTATAATATGTTTCAACATCCACATTTTTAGACATATCCTTCTCTCTCTCATTTTCCCCTTCACAAGCTAGTGAAGTCCAATTTCAAGTAGATGGTACAAGCCGTACAAGTGGAGTTAGGGGTTAAAATTTTGGAAAAAAGTTTGGAACCCATATGGGATTAAAATTTGTACTATTTTTTTATTTTATTGGTGATTTATCTTTATAAAAAATTTCTAAGAGCCCATATTGCTTTTTGAGAACTCAAAACCCCACAGGCTATGTTTAGAGTAACTCCAAAATAAACTATGAATTCATGGCTACTTTAAATAAGTTGGAGTGTGTTCCCATGTATTTTTATATTCCCCAAATACTCTAATTAATCATGGTGGAATGTGTGAATGGTCTTTTGGCAAGAAAATTCTATTTTATGTATTATCTATAAATGACTAGTCATGTTTCTATGTTTTTGAGTTTTCTAAGTAGTCAAATGCATTTGAGTGGATATTAACGATCTTCTAATTTCTTCATAATCCATAAATGGTTTTGAATCATCAGATATTTTCTACATGTCTCAAGTGGTGACTTTTATCATTCACTCCTTGAGACTATTTTCTATGTATTTGCATAAGCAAGGTGATTTTAGTATTTGAATATGTTATTCAAAAGAACTTAAGTTTATGTTTACATGTTACATATGTTTATTCTTTAAAAATAATGGTATTTGAGTCATGATACTCATATTTTCACCTTTTCAAGACTCCAAACATACATAGATTGTAGACCATCTTCTATAAGCATGTAGGTCTATCATACAAGATAGATGCAAAGGTGAAAACACTCAAGTTAGATGTCAAAAGCATGAGAACATGGTTATGGTATAATTATAATTAAATAAAACAAATGGATACCCTCAATCATTTGATAACAGTTAAGGATGAATACTATGATGACAAGCTAGAAGACTAAAAGATGCATCTTACAGGACCCTATGGGAGGATAGTGAAATACATAGTTTTGATATGCCTTGAAGAGGATATGAAATTTGGAGTGAAATAGGAAATAATATATAATAATAACTAAACACTATTATAAGTATCATTATTTGGTTTATAAAATCATAGTCAACTCTCACATACACTCAAACACTACCTATAGTCAGTTATGGAGAAATTAGCTGTAAAATAGTCAGGTTGAGGAGAGATCAAAGTTTCAAGATAGTGAAGGAAGCTTTAAGGAAATAAAAAATAGGAAAGGATCCATGGAAAGGTTTGTAAATAGTTTTTAAGACCTAAAATACCTTAAAACATAGTCAAGTTTTCACATTAACACCTACAACTGGTTGTGAGAAATGTGTGCCTTAATAGTGATGTTTGATAAATCAAATGTTTCAAGACCATGTAAAAGGTTTCAAGGTATCAGCATATAAATTAACCTAGTCCTTGAAATTTGGTAGATTGGTCTTAGAGACATAAAATGGCTATGGAAGCCTTAAAACTTAACACATCGTCACACTCAATCTTTTCTAGACGTTTACCTATAGCCATGCCTGCTCATTCTAAAGGTTGTTTGATTAAAGAGATGAGAATTTGGAAACATGAAATAATTGTTTTTGTATATTTGAATTGTATAACTAATATTAGGTTTCATCAACTCATTAAGAGTCCTAAAAAAGTGGTCATATGTCACACAATGTTGCCTACCTGACCCAAAGAAAGGAGTTGTTTGATCAGGAGATAAAGGACTATGTGAATTGGAGAATAGTATTTAAATTAAAAAAATCCTCATATGGAATTCAAACTCACCTAAATATATAATATAAAATCATAAAAACTCTACCTACTCAAAAATAAGTGCATACACGTGCCTATTAGTACTTGAGAAGTTTGAATTAAAGAAGAGTCTAAAAGGTCTATGAGATTATTTGAGAGAGTTAAGTGTGTAATGATAATTGGATAGTGATGATCATATAACTTCATGAATAAATCAGCTCAATAAAAGTAAAATATCATATTTATCACCCTATTCTAAACCCTACACAGTCCTAATGTGCATACACATACCTACTAGAAAGGGATACCTAAGAAGTGATGAAGCATTAAATAGATTGAGTTGAGTACTTAGGAGCCTTTATAATGTGATAAATAAATTTTAAATAATTTCTTAAAAGATAAAAAACTAAAAATAATTTAACTCATGCCCTTGCTTTGTCAAGTATCATCCTAAGTACATACATAACTTGTATGGATAGTCAGATGAAGAAATGGTGAAGTGATGGATAGTTAGAGTAAATTTTAACTCTTGAAAACCTTGAGAGGATGATAAGGGACTTAAAAAATCATACCATGAAGTCATATACCCTAAAATAAAGAGAAAAAAGTTTAAATAGGTAACTAGGGTCAAACAATCAACTTGTTTTACAAACCCTAGGCTTGAGTAAGTGAGATGGTCAGGGAGATTGACGAATGAAAATGATAAGATAGACATTTATAGAGTTATAAGTGGACATATCAGACCCCATTTATGCCATTATAACTCAAACCAAGCTTAGGAAATTCACTTGATAACTTAATTTTCTCCTGGACCTCATAGAATGCCCAGTTGCAACCCAAGATGGGCAGTTTCTCTTTCTTGGTATGAAACACACATGCTACATGGGAACCTAAACTTATAGGGGAGGTTTATTACCATAGTTTACTTTAATTTTGTGTAATTTTTTGGATTATTCATACATCCATCTTTATGAATCATCCTTAAGAACCCAAACCACTTTTAGGTAGCTAAGGAGAGCAATAAAGACCATGTGAGAGACAAATAAATCTCATGCCTCCATATGGATGAGATGGACTTCCAAAACATCTATAAAATGTTTAATTCTCCCATGATCATCTTCCCATTCTATTTTTTAGTAAGGTATTATATATAAATATAAAAAATAAGCCTAAAACCATAATTTTTTCTATTTTATAGGTCTGTACAATGAGTCAAAACTTCAAATTTGACATGGAGGTCAAGGAAGATGTTATCTAAATGAATCAAATGATTATTTGGGGTTTTTAACTTGTGGGGATATTGTATAATAATTTTCATGATCTTGACAGAGAGGCCTAATTAAGGCTATTTAGGAGAGATAAATAGAAGAAAAGGTCATCTCCAATCACTCTCAGAGCATAAAATTGAACTTGGAGATGTAAGGCCATACTAGATATTTAAGGCCTATTCAAGGATTTTCATAGATAACAACTTTTTAGGGCTAGTCTAAGACTTCAAAATGGATTTTTGAAGTTCTAGTATGAGTCCAATAGGCCATTCATGAAGTTTAGACAAGCTATAAAAACTAAAACTAAGTTTTGACACTTGTGTGAAAAATAAGCCTAAGGAGATGAAGAGCCCTCTAGACACCTTTCAAGAGAAAGAGGTGATGTGTAAAAAAGATATTATTGGGTTAAATTGGGAGGTGTCAAAATTAGATGAAAGGGGTATAATAAACTGATCTAATCACCAAGAATACCACTTATCCTTAAACATGTCAAGAAGAAGAGGAGTTTTAAAGGGCTAGTCAAGGTGTCAAGCAACCATTTCAACTCACATACCACTTTGAGGGTTGGAGAATATGAATAGGAGTAACACATGTCATCTAGGACCTTTTGAGGTATTTCCCTAACTCCTCTCTTGTTTATAACTCATATTGACACTTGTCTGCTCTCTCTCTCTCTCTTACACACATATTCTCTTCTCCTTCACTTTCTCTATATAAGTAGCCACTTAAGGCTTGAAATGTATCTTCCACCTGGGTATGGAAAATCCCTACCCATTTTTATACCTTTGATTAATAAAACAAATGGTTTTTTACCTCATTATATGACTACATTTAGTGATGAATATCTAAATGTTTTATCTTATTAAGTATAGATGTATTTCACCTTGTTTGTGTCTTATTTATCTTGGCTCATGTAGTTGTTTCTCTATTTTAGGTTTTATTTGGTGTCATCAAGGGTATATTGTAGGTTTTAAAGTGGAATTAATATTCCCTCTCTGACTTAAAATGTCTTACCCTTCTAAAAAACATTAATGCAATAGGTTCAATCTAGGATGTGTGTATGTTCATGTTCTCTTATAGGTCTTAGTGTATTGTGTAATGTGTGCTAGTGGCCAATAAAGTTTGGTGCATCACCATTTTTTTTAGGTTTATTTCAATTATTTCTCCCTCTTTTCAAATCAATCAAGTGATAGATTAGTGAAAATGATCCTAAATAATTCATCATGGGGAGTTATCCCTATTATAAACAACCCATAGGTCTAGGGGTAATCCCATGTTTAACTGAATTTAGGGAGGTTTCAACAACCTTCTTGTAGGGTTAAATTTTTTTTCATAATAGTTATAACACACTTAGTGGGACTTAAGGTCCAAAAGAGTGGAAGAATTTTTAGTGTGTTCTTGCTCTTATCAGAGTTTAGAGGCACTCAAAAAGAATCAATGGTGACTCTGAGTATAATCAGATAGTTATAAGCAACCCATGTACTTATTGTGAAAATATTTTTTTATCATATATTGTGTTTCATTTTACTAATGAAGTGTGTATTTTTGGATATGAAAATAGTTCTTAATATGCACATCCCTACCAACCTTGTCATGACCCATACTATGTTCCTTAATAGCCCTATCAAGATTTTTATCAACCCTATGAGATATGGCATCCCTATGGTCAGCCTATTCTTGATCCTTATGATCATGATGTTATTGAGAATCCTTATGAATAATGATATCAAAAATAAGAAGTTGTGATTAAGAATCTTAGAGAATAAGTCCAAGCTCTTAAGAGGTAGTAATAACATCAAAGGAGGTCTTATCAAGGTCCTTTCTAATCTTATACCATATCTTTTTTGGCACTCAATCTAAATATACTAAAATAAGAAGAGATGATGAGAAAATGGGGTAGAGATCTTTATGTGATCCCCTTTCATCTCATAGAGAAGATGAGAAAGTCAGTTAAAATATTGATGGATAAGTGGATGTCAGTTGGAGAGGAAACTCAATATGTTATGAGTAATGAGTTAAGTGAAATTAGAACATTTATCCAATGGTGGATAGATATATTAGAGATGTGGGAAAATAAAGAAACCCAATCTAAGCAACCCTAATCATCATATCCTATCTTTAATACATCTCCTTTAACTCTAAGTTCTCCTCAAGATACACCTATTCTCCCTTAAGAAAGTAGTATCTTATCATCTTGGAGGCCTTATTGGACTATGATTTCTAGTTATACCATGACAACTCTTATGAAAGAATATGAACCCATACAAGTCTCTCCATACCTTCTTCAAGAACCCTCTTGTATTCCATACCATTTTTATTATGCCCCTTATTATCATGAAACCATTCACTATCCTAAATAAGAGCCTTTAAGAGAGCTAATCCAATCCTCAAAAGAGCGTAATGGCTTCAAAGTTCTAACTTGGAACCAAGTAGTGAAGTCTTACAGAAATAAATATGAAGAGAGTGAAGACCAAGAAGTTGATTTCAAGAAAGAAGACCTTGTGTTCATTTAAGCCTCATTTCCATCTCCCTGAGAACCTATAGTTGTTACCTCATGGAAGTCCATCCAAAATAACTTCTAAGACAAGAAAAAGACCCTAGTTGAGAAGCTATATGATCAAGTTATATTTGAAAATAAACTTCAATAAGACTATGATAAGGATGAGGTGGTTGATGAAGACAATGGAACACCTATGAAAAAGTTGAACCTTCTCTCTCCAAGAATTCTTTTAAGAGTCTCCCATTTCCAATACCTAAAATTGTAAAAATAATCCCTCCATCCCCATGCCCATTCATAAAACATCCACTACACCTCATACTCCCTCTCCAACCCATGAACTTGTTCACCACCCTCCCACCTCATCCCTTCTTGAAGAAGAACCCATCATATCGGAGATAAGTGAAGAAGATCAGGCCAAAGTTGTAGCTGATCAAGAAGATGATTTAAGTAATTATGATGTAGAATTCACTATAGTGACTCCCTTTGGTGAATACAAAAATAAATCCATATTCTTTATTGAAGAAAAAGATGATAAAAATTAAGTTATAGATTCCAATGAAGATTTTGATCAAGAATGAAAGAGAAGGTGCTTGAAAGAGACATCATATTAGCTAATTTTTTTGAGTCTCATGGGCATGATCAAAATTTTTAATCTAAAAAGATAATTGAATATGAAACTATTGTTGATTACATGAAACAAGATGACTTGTGGCAAAGATTCAATGAGATATGTGTTAAATTTGAGGCCCTTCAAAAGTCTACACCTCTTGATGTTTAAATTGAAAATATTATTAAAGATACATTTCCTTTTAAAGTAAAACATGATAGATTCCAAAGTAACAATCTTGTTGAAGTGGAAACTAACCTTAAATTTGAAGACCCTTCAAGCAAGCAAGATGAAGTTGATCAAGTAAACAATCATAAAAATATGAAGTTGAAGAGATTATGGTTCTTGAAGAGAAAAGAAAGAAAAGATGATTGGAAACAACATATTTAACTTCTTAAAGAGAGTAAATGTCTTTTAAAGGTTGAAATTCATGTGCATAAAGAGATTATTCAAGATGTATTCATTGAGGACAATGATGAAGATTGGGTTGAGTATGAAAATCTCCTTGGAGATCTTGAGGAGACTCTACTAGTTGATAAATACCCTAATTTCATTCATGATAATAGGAAAATAAAATAACCATACTTGGTTGAAACACCATTGGACAAGTTTAGGCTTGAAGAGTCTCATAAGAAGAGTGTTGAGACACAAGAAAAGTTCACCTTCATAGGTGACATGTTTGCAGCTATCATTGCTTCACTTGAGGTCATGCCAAGAAGATTAACAAGTATGAAGGAGATGAAGGCAATAAGGAATAAGCTTAATAAGAATAATATTTATTCATTCCATTTGTAACTTCATGGATCAAGAGATGGTACAAAATTTCCCTTTGACCTAGGAGGAAGAAGAAAAGTTTAGGTCAGTTGTATGTAGTTAGTTTACTTCCTTATTTTGTTGTACTCCCTTGGTGCTTGATAACACACGTGTGTGTTTTGATTTGTTTATGTCTTGTTTTTATATATTTAATTTTTTTTTATGTAATAAAGTTGTTTTTTATTTCATGGTCAAAGTCAGTTCAAGTTTGAAACTAAGTGCAAATGAATCCATTGCCTAATGGTAGGATAAGGCTACTAGTCTAGTCAGCATAGCATGCATGTTACCCCTATGATTTACCAATTTTTTATCCAATTTTTTCCCTAGGTCAAAATAAGACCCTTATAGGCTAATTATTGAACATTAGGTAATTTATGAGGTCCTAGTTGAGTCCAAAATACCTTATTAGCATTTATTAAGGCAAGGTCATATTTTTGTCACATAGTGGTTTATGCATGTAATGAGGAGATAGGTCATGGTCAAGTTATTTCATAGTTTATTTAGGGTTTATTAATTTCATTTTATGTCCTAAACATCTTTTCAAAATATTTCATGAAGTTTTGTAAAGTTTGAAGACCATTTGTTAACTCTAAGGTGTTTAATATGAATAAAAATGGATTTTTGGATAATTTTGTGTGTTTAAAAGTTACCTCAAAGTTAAAACATACCATACACCTTAAAATGTCATTTTATTAGTTACCCAACTATCACACCTATCATAAGAATCAAATCAAAGTAATATTATTGATTTTCAATGCCATGTTAAGGAATTAACAAACTTTTACAGACTTGTGAAAGTCATGTGTAAGTGAAAACAACTTCAGAGTGTCATTTCATCTTCTATAGGTTAGAAAAAAACTTGATAAGAAGTTTCAATCTCCATAGTTGTATACATATTATTCTCTCTCTCATTGTCCCCTTCACAAGGTAGTGAAGGCCAACATCAAGCACATGGTATAGGAGTATAGGTGGAGTTAGTGGCTAAATTTTTGTCCAAATTTTGGGACCACTATGGGAATCCAATTTTTTTTATTTTTCATTTTATTGGTGATCTTATATTATGAACAATTTCTAGGAGCCTAAACTACTTTTTGAGAACTCAAAATCCCATTGACTAAGTTTAGAGCAATTCCAAAACAAACTATGAATTCATGGATGCTTGGAATCAATTTGAGTGTGTTTTGAGATGAATGTAGATTACTCACATACCTTAATTCATCATTTTGGAATGTGTGAATGGTCCTTTGGAAATTAACTTCTCTTTATGCATTGTCTACAAATGACTAGTCATGTTTCTATGTTTTTTAGTTTTCGACGTGGTTAAATGTATTTAAGTGGATCTTCATGATATTTCACTATCTCCACAATCCATCAATGGAATTATTAATAGTCATATATTTTTTACATTTTTTAAATGGTCACTTCTATCATTCACTCCTTGAGACTATTTTCTATGTGTTTACATAAGCAAGGTGTTTTATGTGTTTGAATATGTTCTTCAAAGGAACTTGAGATTGTGTTTTCATATTAAATATATTTATGCTTTAGTAAAAAATTTATTTGAGTCATTAAAATCATATTTTCACCTCCTCAAGACTCCAAACATACATAAATTACAGACCATATTCTACAGGCCTATAGGTCTGTCATCCAATATAGATGCAAATGTGTCAATACTCAAGTTGGATGCCACAATGCTGAGAACATGGTGATGGTATAAGTATAATTCAAGAAAACCAATGAATATTCTCATGTATTTTATAGCATAAAAGGATGAATACTGTGATGATAAGTGAGAACACTAAAGGATGCATCCTATAGGACCCTATGGGAAGATAATGAATTAAAGAAGTTTTAGATGCCTTGAAGAGGATATGAAATTTGGAATGCAATAGGAAAGACTCCATAATAAACACTTACCAATATTCTAAGTATCATGATGTGGTTTGGAAAGACCCATTCAAGTCTCATATACACAATCCATTCAAACACTACCTATAGTTAGTTGTGGATAAATTAGCTTTTAGATAGTTAGGTTGATGAGAGATCAAAGTTTCAAGATAGTGAATGAAGATTCAAGGAAACAAAAAAAATATTAAGGGAGACATGGAAAGTTTTTGAAATAGTTTTGAATACTTAAAATTCCTTAAAACATAGATAAGTTCTCACATTGACACCTACAACTAATTATGAGAGATGTGTGCCTTGACAATAATGTTTGATAAATAAAATGTTTCAAAACCTTGTAAAATGTTTCAAGGTATCAATATAGAATTTTAATGAGTACTTTAAAAAAATTTGGATTTGACTTAGAGACCTAAAATGATATGGAATCCTCAAAACCTAACACGCAGTCACACTCAGTCTTTCCTAGATGATCACCTACAGACATACTTGCTTATTCTATAAGGTTATTTGTTTGAAGAGATAAGAATTTGGAAACCTAAGAAAATGTTTTTTTATTTTTGAAGGATATAAATAATCTTAGGTTTCATCAACTCATTAAGAGTTCTAAAATAGGGGTCATAAGTCAAGAAACATACACAGTGTTGCCTACCTAACCCAAAGAAAGGAGTTATTTTCTTAAGAGAGAAAGGACTATGTGAATTGGAGAATAGTCTTGAAATAATAATAGATCCTCATATGAAATTAAAACTCACCTAATTATAGAATGTAAAATAATCAAAAATTTTCCTACTCAAAAAGAATAGCATACACATGCTTATTAGTTCTTAAAAAGTCTGAATTGGAGAAGAGTCTAAAAGGTATGTGATAATATTTGAGAGAGTTAAGTTTCTAATGATAATTTGATATTTATTATCATATCACCTCATTAATAACTCAACTCAAGAAAATTAAAATATCACAATTATCACCCTGCATAGTCCTAATATGCATATACAAGCCTACTAGATAGGGCAGACTTAGAAAGTGGTGAATGATTCAATGGAGGGATTTGAATACTTAGGAGCCCTGATATTTTGATAATGTAATTTTAAATCATTTCATCAAATCTATAGGCCAAATAATAATATAACTCAGATCCATACTTAGTCAAGTATAGTCTTGAGTACATACACAACTTATATGGATAGTCATTTTAAGAAATGGTGAAGTGATTTATATTATAATATAATATTAATTATTGAAAAAAATTATAAGATTATAATGAACTCAAAAAAACATCCCATAAAGTTACAGACACTAGTAGAAAGATAAAAAGGTTAAATAGGAAGCTAGGGTCACACAGTCAGCTTATTTTACAAACGCTAGGCATGAGCAAGTGAGATGGTTAGGGTTATTGATCAATTATGGTGACAATATATACATTTTCATAGGTGTAAGTGGACATATTATACCCAATTGAGGCAATTGAAAATTAAACCAAGCTTAGGAAATGCACCTACTAACTCAATTTTCTCTTACACCTCATAGAATGCCCAATTAGAACCTAAGATGGCATTGTATCTTGCTTGGTATGGAACACAAATGATGTGTGGGAACCTAATATTCTAGGGTAGTTTTAATACCCTAGTGTAATTTAATTTTGTGTAATTTTTGGAGGATTCATATGTCCATCTTTAGAAATCATCCTTAAGAACCCAAACCACTTTTAGGTTGCCAAGGAGAGCCATAAAGACTAGTTGAGAGATAAATAAACTTTAATTACTCCATATGGATGATATGGAATTAAAAAACATCCATAAAAATTTCAATACTCCCATGATCATCCTCCCATACTAGTGGTTAGTATAATACTACACATAAATGTATAGAATAGGCCTAAACCCACTATTTTTTGCTATTTTATAGGTTTATATAGTGAGACAAAACATCAAATTTGACATGAAGGTCAAGGAGGATGTTTTATAAGTGAATAAATTGATTATTTTGGTCTTAGAATGTGTGGGTATCTTGTAGAATCATTTTTCACTCTCTTGGTAGGGAAGTCTAATTAAAGCCTAGTTAAGAGAGAGAAAAGGCATAAAAGGACATCTCCACTCACTCTTAGAGAATTAAATTGAATATAAATAATTAAGTCCATATATATTAATATAATATTCCCTTATATTCTTAGTATCCTCCATACTTTTCTCTACATAAGGAGGTTTGCACAAAAAACTACAAATAATTAGGCCTATTTGAGGATTTTGGTAGAAAATGACTTGTTGGGGATATTTTGATAAATCAAAATAGATTTTTGAAGGTATGATATGAGTCAAATAGATCATACATGTATTTTTGACAATCTATGATAACTGAAACTAAATTTTTGACACTTGTGTACAAAATAGGCCTAAGGAGATGAAGAGCCCTCCAGACACCTTACAAGAGAAAGAGGTGATGTGTCAATAAGAGACTATTGGGGTCATTTGAGAGTTGTAAAGAGTAAATGAAATAGGTATAATAAACTTATATTATCACCAATAATTCCACTTATATTTTAACATGTTAAGAAGAAGAGGAGTTTTAAAGGGTTAGTCAAGGAGTCAAGTAACCATTTCAACTCCCATGCCACTTGGATGGTTGGAGAATTTTAAGAGGATAAAAAAATGTCATATATGACCTATTGAGGTAATTACATAACTCATATCTTGTTTATAACTCATATTGACACTTTTATACTCTCTCTCTCTCTCCTACACACTTCTTCTCTTCTCCTTCACTTTATATAAGCAACCACTTTGGCTTGAAATGTATCCTCCACCTAGGTATAGTGAAGCCCTGCCCATTTTTTAATATTTTATCAATAAAATAACTAATTTTTTACCTCATTATATGACTACATTCAGTTATGAATCTCTAAACTGTTGATCTTATCAAGTGTAGATATATGTCACCTTGTTTGTGTCCTATTTATCTTACTTCATATGGTTGTTTCTCTATTGTAGATTATAATTGGTGTCATCATGGGTATCTTTTTGGTTGTTAATTTGAATTAGTCTTCCCTCTTAGCCTTAAAATTCCTTACCCTTATACAAAACATTGATGTAATAGGTTCAATCTAGGATGTGTGCATGTTCATGTTATCTTGTAGGTATGTGTATTGTGAAATGTGTCATAGTGGTAAAAAATGTTTGGTGCATCACCACTATAGTTAGGTTTACTTAAGTTATTTATCCCCCCTCTTTTCAAACAAAACAAGTGATAGAGTAGTTAAAGTAAGACTAAGTGATTCATCAAGGGGAACTAGCCCTTCAATCTAGAGGTTTGCCCCTATTATAGACAACCCACAAGTCTAGGGTTAATACCATGTTTAACCAAATTTGGAGAGGCCTAAAAAACTTTATCCTACGGTGAAATTTTTTGTCATAATTTTTCCCATATTCAATTCAACAAATTCTATGGTATAAAGATATCTTTCAATTGTTTGCGCATCAAACATATCCTCCAAACATAGATTATTGTGAAAAGTCTCGAATTCACAAATAAACTTTCAAATATGTATTTTGATATAACATATTTTATTGTTGAAACTCTAAATTTATATTAATATATTATGTTATGAAAGAATAGGTTTATCCTCTTATTGAATAATAACATTGGGGAATTTGTTATGGTCACTATAATAGACATGTTACAACACATAAATGCTTACGTATGAGTTAATTTTAACCTACTCTTTAAAATAATTCCATCAAGTTAACTAAATTTTTTAGTTTATAACAAATTCATGATGATCTAATCCATTTAACTCTCATTCAAATTCAAATTTTGGAGTTTTTGTGGCCATTCTCAATATGGGGATTAGATCTCATAGGCAAACTACCTAGATCACAGGATGGACATGTCTTTATTATCACAACTATCAAGTATTTTACCAAATGGGTTGAATCCACCATTTTTAAATTTATCCTCAATCAAATAATTTATCCTTATAATTCCTCATAATATCATTTATGATAATGGTGGCAACTTTAAAATTAAAGATGTGAAACAACTCTGTGTTAAATTCAAAATAAATAATAAATTTTCCATGCCCTACCATCCATAATGCAATGGAAAAGCTAAGGCCAATAAAAAAATTATTAATAAAATTCTCCAAAAGAATTTTTTTGACAATCAAATAGATTAGCATCATCATATATATCCCACTCTTTGGGCCTATCGCACTAGTATATGCATGGCCACTGGGGAAACTCTATTTTTGATAGTTTATGGTTCTAGATCAGTCCTTCCATTATAATTTGAGATTACCTTTATATGTATATCTCTTCATGGTATCATACCTAATGAATAACTACATGAAACTTTCCTTCATGCTCTTGATCTTCTTAATGAACATCATCTTTCTTCTCTACAACATAATTTCTAATGTAAGGCTCACATTGCCAAATAAAATAATAAAAGAGTTCAAGTTCAAATTTTAATTTTGGTTATATTATCCTTAAATTATACTAAAAAACATAAAAAAGAAGTTAAATATGCCCAAAAATGGTGGGTCCCTTATTTATTTAAATATATACTTTGTCCTAGTACCTATCACCTTCATACTCATGAAGGACATATTTTTAAATAGCCCACAAATGCATAATTTTTAAAGAAGTGTTTTGCCTAGATCTTTCCCTTATTATCATGGTTTCTATTTTATCTCCTTATAACACTTCTTATAGGACATATACATAGATCTCACTTTCTATATCCATTTTTAATTCCACCAACCTTAGTTCTTCGTTTTTGATCCTTTGGTTTCTATTTTCTCATGAGTTGTATTGTAAAACCATGGATAAGACCTAGTCTCCTCATGATTTCCTTTTCATTTATTTATTTCTACACCCTCTTAGTTTTATATTTTGTGAGTTTCATTGTAATACCATGGATAAAACCTATCCTTCCTCACAAATACCATATTTCTCATTTATTTTCATGCTTTAAGCACCCTCTTGGGTTTGTCTTTAATAAGTTTTAGTGTAAGACCTTGAAAAGGACCAGGCCTTCCTCAGAAAATCACCGTATTTAATTAAGTGTTCATTTCCTATAATGTGTTTGAAATGGTTATAAGTTTATGATACCTTGTTTTCAAATTTAGATTTTGTTTATTTTGTAGATAAAATTTGCATAAAAATCATGTGTTATCATGTTTTAGTACACTTCCCCCATTCTTATGATAAGGAATCACACTTCACTATCATTATATGTTGCATCCTGATTCTCTCACTAAATTTATTTACCTTATTATCTATGGATTAATAATGTTGATTAAATTAATTTTTACTTTTTAACTAAATTATAAGTCATATGGTTTTATGGGATAGATGTATGTTACTTAGATTTCATGAGTTCATTATTTTGAGATGATAAATTATATATTTTGTACATAATGATTATGTTACATTTATTGTTATAGCATTGTTACATTTTTTATTATAGAAATGCTTTATATGTATCATGATATACTTGACTAACTACCTTTTTATCATGAAATGATGTAGGAGAATCTATCCCTCAGATCATGACATAGGGAGAGCATCATCATAGAGGGTGGTGTAGATGGAGATAATGAAGGGTGATAGAGGAATTGTTAAAACTCTTGTACACATCACAATAGATTAAAAAATTTATATGCATTGTGTTTCAATTATTATATATTATAGTTTACATGTTTTAAATGTGAGTACGTATTTATGGAATAAATCTTGTATGTGATTAAATTTTTTATGTAGACTTAGTACTTGATGTAAGATTACATGAAGTTACTTTACTTATGTGTGTCTATGATTTTTGAAATTAAATCAAACAAAAGATATCAAATTGATATTATATTTATAGACTAGTATAATGTCTTTAAAAACATCATTGAACATTTAGCTTACTATTATTGATATTTGAGAATATCAATATAAGTTAAGCTATTAAATTAAACTAACACATACATATGTATGGCCTATATAATACTAGTAATTATCTTGTTATGGGAATTAATTATAAAGTTATTTATCTTTTGATAGAGATAATCACCTTTGTTTTATTTTATATTCAAAGAGATTAAACTATCATAAAAATACTAACCTAAGAGTTAAGTCAAATATTAACCTAGTCTTTGAGTATCATGCATGAGACTACGTTAAAAATTACAAGTATGGATATCATTATGTTATTTATTAACACAAACATATGTAGTGGATATAATTAGGGAAATATAACAAAGTGATCATACAAAAATCATTAAATAGATTAAATGTTTTATAATATTTGAGAAAGTTTGAAGGGAGGGAAATTAAGGATTTTGGTATGTTTAATGGAGATATAACTATGGACTAGTGGAGTTAGAGGAAAATTGGTATATTATGCATGGATTACAGAATGAGTGAATGATGGCATGTAAAGTTGGAATGGAAGAAGGTCGGTGAGGAAAAATAATGAGTTGGGGAATGAAAGGAAGTACATGGAAAAGAAAGGAGGAAAAGCACAAAATAGTGAAGCAAAGGGATTTTGAGTTCTTGAAGTTTCAAATAGGAACATTTATAAGGTTGGTATTATTTTTCACATTGATTTACAAAAGGAAATTTTGTGTATGATTATGAAACTTAGGGTTTGGAAAATGGATTATAGTTTTGAATGGATATAGACTTATCCCTATGGATGACTCAACCATCCATAGAGCTAACCCATTATTCTCAAATGCTAAGTGTTTTATTTTAGAATTGAAATAATGTTAAAACATAGGGTTAAATTAAGTTTTAAATATAAATGGCATAATGCCCTAAGTTTAGAAAAATGATAACCTAAGGGGATAGTTATATTCAAACAAGAATGAGTTTTTTTAAAAGGTTTTATGCCTATATACTCTATTATAATATGGGAGTAGCGAGTTATCCATATTTTATAAATATTTCAACTAATTCATAAAATGTTAGACAATATTATATTTGCGAAAATAGGATATTATTATTTTCTTAACAAATATATCCTAGTGACAATCATAATTTAGGTGAAATAGAGTTCTGTTTGTGTGGGTAAAAGTTTTAGGAAATAAGACATTATTATTAATTTATGTACAAGGGATATACTCCATATAAAAATTAATAAAATGTTGAATGGGTTTCAAAAGGGGATTTATTCTATTTAACATATGTGTACTATATGTGACATGAATTTGAGTACCATATGTGACATCTAAACATATATTAACTGTAACATTTTGTTTAAATTGGAGTTTATATAAAATGTAGTATGGATATTTATATATAAAATATGTATATAAATATATCTAAAGGATATATAAGAAATATATTCTTTAAAAGATAAATAAATATATATACATTACATTTGCATATAAACATGAATAGGGTAGACATTAATATGTACATAAATTATGTAGTAGTGATAGTCACACGAGTTTGTGGGATAAGATATTTATATGAACCTAAGTCTTTTGTTTAAATTTTATTAATGGAATGCATATGAATAGACTATGCATATATATTATAAGTATAAAGACATATAGTCATAACCTATGCAAATAAATATATTGCATATATTTATACACATAATAGTTTATGTGAATTTCTATGAAACATATAATTATATATGTTTGAGTAAAGAATTGTGTGTTTTTTAAATAAACTAGTCTTAACAATGAATTTAATTTATAACCCGTGAAACTAGGGAGTCAAATACATTGTGGTTGGAAATATAAATTGTGAGCAATATATTTAAATTGAAAATATATTTCACTATGTAAAGGAAATTATTGACTATGTTTACATAGTACTTAGTAATTTAGATTATTGAATAAATGACTTAAATTTTGGTAAGATCATAAATATGAGATTAGGAATAAAATAAAACCTTTTTGGATTCATTAATTCTGATGTTAAATTATGAGAATATGGGTTTTGGAATAATGAATGCCCTATTTGTTCTCAAGACTTTTCTTAGAAGTTTTTATCTTTTAAGCTTTAAAAAGAATAATGAAAAAGTTTTGTTAATAGTCACAACTTTAATTGTAATCTACAATTAACGTTGTGACTATTAACAAAACTTTTTCATTATTCTTTTTAAAGCTTAAAAGATAAAAACTTCTAAGAAAAGTCTTGAGAACAAATAGGGCTTTCATTATTCCAAAACCCATATTCTCATAATTTAACATCAGAAATAATGAATCTAAAAAGGTTTTATTTTATTCCTAATCTCATATTTATGATCTTACCAAAATTTAAGTCATTTATTCAATAATCCAAATTACTAAGTACTATGTAATACATATAATATGATCATATAAA
Source organism: Torreya grandis (assembly GCA_037957365.1). Lineage (NCBI taxonomy): Eukaryota > Viridiplantae > Streptophyta > Pinopsida > Cupressales > Taxaceae > Torreya > Torreya grandis. The sequence continues at coordinate 2,166,186 of JARHVA010003010.1, read as the reverse complement.
TATATGGAATACATGTAAAAGAGAACCTAGGTCCTCCTATACACATATAACATATATTTGTAGAATAGGTAGTGTGCCTATAATTATAGTAGTGACTAATAAGTTAAATCATGAAATCCCAAAGGATAGGTAACTATAACTATACGAACATAGCCTAAGTTCCAAAATGGATGAATAAGTGAATGATGTCAATTCTTTATAAAAATTATGAATGTTGGTTATATTGAGTGGTATGAACTTTATGTTATGAGAATGTTAATTTTGTGCTTAACATTTTCCTAAGGAAAATTAGACTCTTGGAATGACTTGTATTATACTCATATGGTAAATAAACTTTCTTGTCGTATATATTATTTATGAGATAAATAGTATAAATGGGGTTCATGCATATGTTTAATGAACTAAGTGTATGTATAGTAATTATTCTCATAATTATCATGTGTTCATACTTGCTAGTAAAAATAATTGCATGAACTTAGTTATAACTATATGTTAACTACATCTAGCATTGATGATACTAACTAAGCAGTGAGATATATTTCATTGGCTTAGTTAGAAACACCAATGCTAGATGATGGCAATCCAATAAAGTGGTGTGTATGAATTTTACTGATCCTATAGATCATTTATTATTTAAAATTTTTATCCAAAGTAATGTTTAGATAGACATTTTCATTTCATATGTATGATTTACATGTTTTTACAATATCATTTTATAACATATTTCTTTATGGTACACATCATGCAATAGGAATCTTATGGCACATGAGGTATTAGCATGTCTCTCTGGATTTAAGTACCATAACTATCTACCCATCTATGAAAGGAGGGTCATTCCCTATTTGAGAGATTGTGCAGGGTATCGATGGTCTTTAGTTAGTGTGAAAAATTTCTCAAATGATGTTCTCCCTCCCCACTTTAGTACTTACTAGGAGACTACACTTGATATTATCATAGATGTAAGAGTTAGTGTGACTCAAGCTCTATGGAGCATTGTAGCGATTATTGTACTTATATACTAAGGCAACATACCTAATGGAAATGTAATTGATTATTATTATATATTGATAGTAGTAATTATATTATTATACCATTCATGGATGGATTTTATTATGATTACTTTCCTTATGTAATTATGAGTGTTTACATAAGTTTCTAGTGATCAGTAAATAGATTTTTCATGTTTACTTAAGTTTGATATTCTTAGTTAAGTATATTGAAAATCACTAATTAGATTCTCATGGTGTAATATAATGAAATAATAAGTTTTGAGTAAATATTAAAAATAAAAATAAAAAAATATTGCATTATTCTAGTAAATTCATATGGGGATGTTACATTGTGGTATTAGAGTTGTGGCTAAGACTCTAGGACATAATGAGCCCACTAACATTTTCATATTCTTTTGTTACCATAATGATGAATGGTATGAGTAAGATCACTGGGTGAGGTTCCTTTAAATGTCAATGATAATAACACTCCATTTCATCTTAACTAGTTTACCATTAAACAAGAAATAAAGTTATATTAGATTCTTGTGACCATGAATGAGACTAGGGATAGAGTTGTATCCCTAGAACAAGAAATTCATGTACAAGAGGAAGAAGCCCATCAATATGAGCCTAAATAAAATCATATTTATTAGTAAATCCCTTAAAATTAGAGACACAAGGAAGTGCCTTAATACATGAGAGTGCATTTAACCATAGAATAAGGTAAATTTTAGTGGCAAATATTCATTAATTCATGAATATTCACTTTTTGGGAAATTATATTTGGTGATTTTTTAGGATTAGTACATAGGACCTATTTGCCTAAAATTATGGGAATTAAAATTGTTAGGGCTTGTCTCTCCAATTGTTTATAATAATTATGGGGGCATCTATGTGATTCACCTTATATATAGTACATATGTTCACAAGGGTTACCATCTAAGTTGAATATTGAGGCCTCCTGAAAAATAGGTTATAGGATAAATAAAAAAGAGTATCAAAATTTTTACTAAACCTTAATATTATTGCATATTTGAATTCCTCTCAAAGAGATATAATTTTTTTTTAAAATGTCTCAATTTGAGTCTGTATATAAAAGTAATAGCCTTAGGAAGTTTCCATTTAGTTACATCACATCATGCCATTAGTGCCACCTAATTACATCATGGTTTTGTTTCCCAAAAGAATCATCATGATGTCACTTAGTATTATGTTTTCATTTGGTATCATGTTTTCACCTGACAACATGCTATGATGCAAATGAACACCAAATTATGGAGGCCATAACGTTTGTATATAGATTTGGTTTGAGAGGATTTTTTTGAAATTGTATATCTCTTTTAAATGAATCCAAATTACATGTTTTTTGTTGGAATCATGTTGTTGCCCAATGGCATTATGTGATGTAACTAAACACCAACTTTTAAAGGTCATAACTTTTACATATGAACTCAGTTTGAGATAAATTTTTTTAAATTTTATATATCTTCGAGAGGAATCAAAATTATAGCATGCAATGGCATGGTGTGATGTAACCAAATTCTAAATTTTAGAGGCTGTAACTTTTGCATATAGACTCAATTTGAGATGATTACTTTTGAAATTACATAGATATTCGAGAGGAATCCAAATATGAAATAATATTAAGGTTTAATAAAGTTTTTTATACTCTTTTTACATTTATCCCACAACTTATATGTTTTAACTATGTAGATGGGTGGTTGTACAAAAAATTTATAAAAGTGATTTTTTTTTTAAATATTCATATTTGTAAAAGATGCAAATTAGATTCACCTAAACAAACCTAAGGAGGTTTCTGATATGGTCTCTTAAAATAAACCATGCCACAAAATTGGTAAGGGATATGAAAAAGGTTAATCCACCTAAGTTTGATGGAATTGTTATGGGAGATAGAGATGAAACATGATTGACTAAAATGGAGAAGTATTTCAAGATTTGAATCTAATTCAAGGTCACCAAAGTTATATAAAATTAACTATGTGGTGGGCCAATAAGAAATTAGAAATAAGTTTGAACTCAACCACTACTATTTGGGAATAATTTGTGATATTATTTAGATCATGGTGGCTTCCATAGTTGTATTTTTACCGAACATTGACATATTTTAAAAATATAAAGAAAGGAGACTTGTTGATAAATGAGTAATAGGAATAGTTCACCAAACTTCTAAAATATATACCTCAATATTAGGAAGATGAGAGGTTTAGGATTACGAAGTTTATCATGTGATTAGAATTGTAGATTGGTGGAGAGGTGGACATTCATGGATCATGTCTTTGAGAAAATAATAAAGTAGGAGCAAAATTTAAAATCTATTACTCAAGTTAGGGACAAGTTTAGGAAATATTTTGTAATTTCAAATCCAAATTTCAAAAATAAGAATTAAAAGTAGAGGAGTGGAAACTCCAAGAGTCAGTTCAAGAATTAGAATACTAGATTCAATAATGGTTCATATAAAAAGGAACTAGGTAATGGTTCCAAGGGTGATTTTAGGGGGAAAAAACAATATTATAGGAAGGGACCACCAAGAGGTTGATTAATATATGGAGGTGACCATTTTATGCATGAATTTACCCAAGATAAGTTGAGGAATAAAGGTTCTACCCCTCAGCAAGGAACTTTTCAGCAAAGTATTCATGCATCAATTGATAATTGGTAATATAAATTTCAAGATTCACATATAGAACTATTAGGTATTTTTTTTGAACCTCCAATTTCCATTTTTATAGATAAAAGGGATACAAAATGTTTTATATCTCTTAGAATTCTAAATAAAATATCTATAAAAGCTAGTGTAAGGATAAATACATGGTCAATATAATATGGAATGACTCTAAAGCCTAAGTTGAAAAGTGTTTAGTTGAAACATAAATTAGGTTGAGAGAATTATTAATGGTTGTGGATCTTTATGAAGCACCACTAGGGTAATATGATGTGATCTTAGGAGTCAACTGACTTGCAAAGCAAAAAGCTAAGGTTGATTATTATTTGAAAAGAGTAGAGTGTCTTGATAATTATATAAATTAGATAATAATTGAGGGTAAGAAAATGGAGTTAAGGATTAGGTAAATTTAAAAAATTAAACTTATGAAGGCCCAAAGTAAGGGATGTCAAGTATTTATCATCAAGATAAATGAAATAGATGATACTAGTGAACCATCAATTGAAGATTATCCTTTCCTTAAAAATTTTCATGATGTGTTTCCAAAATAATTGCTATAATTACCTCTTAAATGGGAATTTTACTTCTTTATTGATATTAAAATAGGATAATAACCTTATTCTAAGGCTCTATATATAATGACAACCACTAAATTATTAGAAATGAAGGCACAACTTTAGTAATTGTTGTCATACTAAATGTGTCATTGTGGGGTGCACTAGTTATTTTTGTTAAGAATAAGGATGGAATTATTTGAATTCACATTGATTATATAATGTTGAATAAATTAACCATCAAAAATAGGTATACATTACCTTGAATAGATGATATTTTCAATCAAATGTGAGGAGTAATGGTCTTTTCTAAGATTGATCTTTGAGCTGGATATCATCAATTAATGATAAAAGATGAATATATTCCAAAGATGCCATTTATAAATTTCTATGGGAATCAAGAGTTCATCATGTTACCATTTGGTTTAATGAATGAACCCTCCACATTCATAAATCTCATGATTAGTGTGTTTAGAGATTACCTATATCATTTTATTTTGGTATTTTTAGATGACATTCTAATTTATTCCAAGGATAAAGAAGAGCATATTCAACATGTGGAGATTATTTTGCAATGGTTGTGAAAGTACAATCTATATGGAAAATTTTCCAAGTGTGCATTTTTCTAAAATAAAGTGTAATATCTAGTACACATTATCTCAGTAGATGGAATTTCTATTGATCTGGATAAGATAAGAACCATTATGGAGTGGCTTGAACTAAAAAATATGCATGAGGTTAGGAGTTTAATGGGATTAGCAAGCTATTATAATAAATTAATCTCAAATTTTTACGATATATCTAATCCAATTACATCTTTGTAGTGTAATAATAAGAGATTTAACCACTTTATTTATGGAAGGAAATCAAGAAAGATGTAGCAGACTTCATGTCACATTGTCTAAAATGTCAACAAGTGAAAGATGAACATGTGTATCCAGATTGATTGTTATACCCACATGACATACCAGAGTGTAAATGGTAGGTGATCAATATGGACTTTATCTAAGGATTAACATTATAATGGAATAGGCACAACATGATCTTGGTTGTAGTTGATAAAATAACCAAGGTATCACGTTTTATCCCAAGAAATTTGATAAACAATGCACCAAATCTTGTGAAGAGATAGATAAAGTAAGTGTATAAATTTCATGTATTTATAGAGAATATCATATTAGATTATAATGTGAGAATGACTTCTATATTTTGGTTAACTTAGAACTCAACTTTGGGTATGCAACTAAATTTTAGCAATGCATATCACCCACAGAATGATAGTCAAATTGAGTGATTTAATTAAGTGTTATAGGATATTATTCATATTTATTTCATGGATCAAAAATATAAATGGGAATAATAACTTCCATTGGTTTATTTTTCATACAATAACTCATACCAATCTACTTTGAAGATGGCACCATTTGAAGCACTTTATGGGAGAAGGTACATAACACCAATCAGTTAGGACAGGTTGGAAAATTGGGTAGTATTTATTCCTAAAATTCTTTCAAAAATAGATAAACATGTTAAATCAATCAATCATAGATTGGATAAGGCCAATGATAGGCAGAGGAGCTATCTTTATCTAAAGAGAATAACTAGGTAATTTGTAGTAGGTGATAAATTATTTTGGCAAGTTAAGCCACAAAAGAGCTTGATTAAGTTTGGGAAGTTGGAAACAATTTCACCAAGATATGTAGAGGTTTTATAAGTGGTAGATATTGTAGCATATATGCTTGTAGTGACATCAACCCTATCTCTATTGCATAATGTCTTCCATGTATCTTATCTTAAGAAGTATATAATTGATCCTTCACATGTGTTAGATTGGAATGAATTGTAGGTTATAGATCTTGAATTGGTCCTACTATAACAAATTAGAGTAATTGACACTCCTAAACTTTGTTTGCATAATATATGTCATAGTGCAAAGTATTATGGGACCAATACTCTAAAGATAGTGCTACTTGGGAGGACTATGATGAGTTATACAAGTTATTTTCACATTTGTTTGCTTGACTTGATGTTAGATACTATGTTTTAATTCTGTTAAACTTTATTTTTTATGTAGAACTATTATTTGAATAAGTGTTATCAGGATGATGACTAGTTTTAGGGGTGACGATGTTACATCATGATTATCTCACTAAACTAATTTACATAATTATTCATAGATTAATAAGGTTGATTAAATTGATTATTACTTTTTAACTAAATTATAAATCATATGGTGTTATGGGGGAAATGTATGTTACTTAGATTTCATTAGTTAATTATTTTTAGATGATAAATTATAGATTCTGTACATAATTATTATGTTACATTTGTTGTTATAACATGTTATATATGTATCATGATATAATAGACTAACTACTTTTTTTATCATAGGATGGATGCAATAAAATTTATCCCTCAGAGCATGATAAAGGTAGAGCATCATCAGAGAGGGTGGCATAGATGGAGATAGTGAAGGATGACATAAGAATTCATAAAACCATACACACACCACAATAGATTAAAAAATGTTATATGTATTGTGTGTTTAGATTATTAGATATTATACTTTGTGTGTTTTAAATGTGAGTATGTAGTTATGGAAAAAATATTTTATGTGATTGAATTTTTTATGTAGATTCAGTACTTGATATGGCAATAAGATTACATGAGGTTACTTTATTTATGTTTGTCTATGATTTTTTAGAGTAAATAAAAAAAAGATATCAAATTACTATTATATGTATAAAATAATATAATGTGTTTAAAAATATCATTGAATTTTTAGATTACTATTATTTATATTCGAGAATATCAATATAAGTTAAGTTATTAACTTAAAGTAAGACATATATATAGCCTATATATATACTGGTAATTATCTTTTTATTGGATTCAATTATAGATTTATCTATATTTTGGTAAAGAGATAATTACATTTGTTTTGTTGTATATTCAAGGAGATTAAACTATCCTAAAAATACTAACCTCAAAGTTAAATCCAATCTAAACATAGTATTTGATTATCATTCATGAGACCTTGTTAAAAATTATAAGTATGGATATCATTATGTTAATGATTAACGCAGACTTGTGTAGTGGATATACTAAGGGATTTATATCAAAGTGATCATGCAAAACACATTAAAAAAATAAATGTTTAATATTATTTGAGAAAGTTATAAAAGGGATAAATTAGGGATTTTGGTATGTTTAATGGAGATATAACTATGGATTAGTGGACTTAGAGGAAAATTGGGATATTATGTATGGACTGTAGAATGAGTGAATAGTGGCATGCAAAGTTGGAATGGAAGGAGGTCAGTGAGGAAAAAGAATAAGGAGTTGTGGGATGAAAGGAAGTACATGTAAAATAAAGGAAAAAAATCTTAGAGTAGAAAAGAAAAAGTATTTCAAGTTCTTGGACTCTCAAACAGGGACATTTAGAAGGTTGGTATTATTTTATACATTCATTTACAAAAGGAAATTCTATGTATGATTATGAAACATAGGGTCTAGAAAATGGATTATAGTTTTGAATGGATGCAAGCTTATCCTTGTGGATGGCTCTACCATCCATAGAGCTAACCCATTATCCTCAAATCCTAAGTGTTTTGTTTTATAATTGAAATAATGTTAAACTATAGGGTTAGATGAAATTTTTAAGTTAAATGTCATATTGCCCTAACTTTAGGAAAATGATAACCTGAGGGAATAGTTATATGAAAACAAAGAATGAGTTTTGTTAAAATGTTTTAAACCTTCACACTTAGTTATAATGTGGGTGTATTGAGTTATCCCTATTTTAAAAAGATGTCAATTAAGTCATACAATGTTAGATGGGATTCTATTTGGGAGGATATGATACTATTGTTTTGTTAACAAAGATATCTTGGCGAGAGTCAAAATTTGGGTGAAACAAAGTTATATTTGTGTGGGTAAAAGTTTTAAGAAATAAGATATTGTTATTCATGTATGTATAGGGGATATACTCCATATAAATATTAAGTAAATATTAAACAGGTTTCAAAAGGGGATTTTTTTGCATATCATATGTGACATATGAATCTAAGTACCATATGTGACATATAAACATATATTGACTATAGATTTTTGTTTAAAGTGGAGTTTGTATAAAATGTAGTATAGATTTGTATATAAAAGCTATGTATATAAATATATCTAAATGATATATATATATATATATATATATATATATATATATATATAAACTATGTATTAATGATAGCCACACGGATTTGTGGGATAAGATATTTATATGAACATAAGTTTTTTTTTTAAAATGATATAAATGGAATGCATAAAAATAGAATACACATAGATATTATGAGTATAAAGACATACAATTATGACCTATGAAAATAAGTATACTAAGTATATTTATACATAATAGTTTATGTGAATTACTATGAGACATATTTATATGTGTTTGAGTAAAGAACTGCATGTTTTTGAAATAGACCAGTCTTAATAGTGAATTTAATTTATAACCTATGAACATAGGGAGTTAAATACATTATGGTTCAATATAGAAACCATGATCATTATATTTAAATTGAAAATAGATTTCATTGTGTAAAATAAATTATTGACTATTTTTATATAGTAATTGCTAATTTATATTATTGAATAAATGACTTAAATTTTGAGAATAACATAAATATGAGATTAGGAACAAAATAGAATCTTTTTAGATTCATTATTTATGATGTTAAATTATGAGAATAGGGGTATTGTAATTATAAAAGTCCTATTTGTTCTCAAGCCTTTTCTTAGAAATTTTTATCTTTTAAGCTTTAAAAAGAATAACAAAAAAAAATTGTTGGTAGTCAGAATGTTAATTATAGATTAAATTATATATATTATGGGATATATATAATATGATCATATAAATATATGTAACAAACATATAAGATAACCTAGTCCTCCTATAGGTGTTTAGCATATATTTATAAAATATGTAGCATTCCTATAGTTATAGTAGTGACTACTAAATTAAGTCATGAAATCCTAAAGGATATGTAACTATAACTATATGAATGTAGCCTAAGTTCCAAAATGGATGAATAAGTGAACATTGTTAAATATTTGTGAAAATTGTGAATGTTGGTTATATTGAGTGGTATGAAATTTATATTATGAAAATGATAATTTTGTGCTTAACATTTTCCTAAGGAAAAATAGAGTCTTGGAATGACTTATATTATACCTATATGGTAAATAAAATTGCTTGTCATAGTTATTGTTTATGAGATAAATAATATAAATGGGGTTCTTTCATATGTTTGATGGACTAAATGTATGTATAGTAATTATTTACATAGTTAGCATGTGTTCATACTTACTAGTTGTTGATGCCTCTAAATGTATCACAAGGGTTTTCAATGGTCAAAGAACACTTCTCATTTTAGAATTCTAGGAATTTATAGCATGAGTATCAAGTTGTGGAAACTTTATGTCATCTATGATGAAATAGCGGTAGAATAATGTATTGGTGTTCTATAATATTTATAATAAGTGATGATTGGGAGCTGTCATGGTCCACTCTTTGTGAATTGTAGAGTATTTATGTTAATACTTAGTAAATTATGGTCTAATTTAAGCTACAGACTAATCTATATCAATATTTATAATGAAATATAAGCTACAGTGATTTGGTATAAAAAAGGAGCTAAGAGAAGGGTAGGGTAGGAAAGAAACAAGTGATTGCTTATCTTGGACTCAAATATCATGACAAAGTTTTAACTACAAATGAATTTTAATTTAACCAATATATTATGCAAAATAACATAAGCTCAAAATCTCATCACACATTAAGCACATTCCTAAGGATGACATGAAATTATACAAGTAAGAACTAGATTTCACTTTAAATATTTGTTACCATGTTCAAATAGCATTATCACATCTAAATATAGAACAAATGAAATGAATAAAATATAAGATCCTTCAACTAATTTAGCACAAGCATAAATTAGAAACCTTGTATCATAGATGCAAATTCAAAGTTCAAAGAAACTATTCAATCTTAAGCATTAGAATCAACAATTGAGAGGAAAGATATGTTAAAAATTGACACATTTAATTTGGACAATCCTTGTATAATTCCTTGATTACATTAATTTCCCAAATTATACAAATTTACTCAAAAATGATCTCCTTTAGGAACATGGTAGTGCTACCTTTTATACAAAGATGAGATAGTAAATCAGTTAATTACAAGATATAATTGTACAAAAGATAATAACAGTTGTCCTTCCTCAAAAAGTTATAGAATATACTTGTCTTTTACAATTAGACTGACCTAGATGTAATATGATAGCATACTAGCATATGCCTTACAAAAGAATATTACCTATTTTTAAATAGTATAATGTTTTACAAAAGGTATATTAACTAGTGGGTGGGCCCATTGATTTGGGACTCCCCTATTGATCCTAAAGAAGTTTCATATCCTTTTGGTGTTATTCTTTGATTAAATCCAAATCTACTAGAGGTTTTAAAAACTAGATATCTTCATGATCAGCTAAATCATCAAAATCCCTATCATTTTTGGCCATAAATTCCTTAATGCTCCTAGCCTCTGCTATCTTTTCCTCAGTTATGAAGATCATGCCTAAGATTCTACTATTGTCTCTAACATACTAACCTTGGCTCTTGATTTTGACTAACTACATCACCAAAGTGACCCTATGTTTATCCTATACATCATCAATAATTCCCAAGGTAGTGGTCTTATTAGGATTAGTCAATACGGTGCCAAGTAGTTTCTTAATCTGAGAAATTATCTTTTTATCATCCCTAAGGAGTCTATACAAACCTACTAAACAAGTACTTAGACTTTGTATTTTGTCTACCACTATCCCCAAAGTAAGATTAAGGTGGGATAGGCTAGCAATTTTGAATTTAGGAATCTTGTCCCTAATAAATATATTGATGAGATCCCTTAACTTGGTATCTACCTCCTACAACTCTACTATCAATCCTTTCACTACTTCACTTTATTGGTTTAATGCATCATGCCTCAACTTCATTGACTATATAAAATTAATATCAAATAAGGATGTTTCAAACATGTCTAATATAGCATCAAGCATTGATAAAATGCCCTGTGTCTTTAGGTTTTCCTTCTCCTTTTGTAAATTATAGATGCTCTGTTTCATTCCTCTAATCCTAGCCTTTTCTTTAGTTGACCAGGCCTCAATTAAACTCTCAGCATCCTCTTTATGGATGGTATGTTCACCTATATATTATCCTTCAACTAGGGTCAGACCTACAAAAAGTTCCACCTTGTTAAAGGTGAACTCCTCAACTCCCACCATGGTTTTTATAGTGATGACCCTCTGAAATCTAGTTATCTCTATATTGAATTATATCATGGTAACTAGCTCAATGAATTTTGGAGGTTTTAGGACCTCAATTCATGTGCTAGTTGATATTCTATGATCATCCATTTTCTTACTTTTTGGCCCTACAAGAATCACTATCCTTCTTTCTTCTTCTTCCTTCATTATAGCCCTAATCCATGGATTGGTGTCATTATGCACCTCTATATTGATATCTTTTTTTAATGCCCATGAGTGGGGGAGAGAGGGTATCTTTTGTAATTTATATAGATGAACCAATCAAGGATGATTGGTACATGAATGTGAAATTCCTCACTGAATAGGTTTATCTCACTAGTAGGATGTGTGAGAGTCAACCTTGGCCTTTTTGGTCTAATAGGGACCAATGTCATCTCTGCCTTCCTCTTCTTCCTTTCGTGCCACTAGGACTATATCAAGAATAAATTATTTCCCTTTCTCTTCTCTAGGCTTCCCTAATTAGGGTTTTGCCTCTTCAATCTACTCCTCTTCTTTATCGATGCCATATGCCTCAACAAGATCTATAAGGGAACCTTCAGTTATTTCATCTGACTCTAGGGTAATCATGTCTAAGTTCTCAATTGGAGATGGTGGCCTTTGGGGCAAGGTTTAAGATGAGGGTCATTTTTAAAGTCTCTCTTCTAGCTTTTCCTTGACATGTACTTATTTAATTTGTCCTTGAGGTTGTGTTTACTCTAATTGATGTTGCTCTTGGGGTGGCCTTGAGGGTCCCAAAAACTAATTATATTAGAGAGGATACATCTACCATACCTCTCCTATTGCTTTATAATCACTTGTTAATCTATGCTCAAGATTAATATTTTACCCCTTGATCTTGGTCAACACTTACTCAGATATGCGTACTTTGATATAAATGGTGTTATGGACACTGAGTTGATGCACATACATTGTCTTGGATAGTTATTTCAGCTTAAAATGGTTGACCACTATATTATTGGGATACCACATCTTGAGCTCATCTAACTAGAACCCAAAGTATTACCTATGCTTGGAAATAATCTCTACTTGATTTCAATCCTATATCATGGTCCTTCCAATGATTATAGGAAAGAGATGGAGAAGGCCCTTCCTCTTCTCTTTAAAAACTCTATCAATATCATTCATGATTTGAGAGGCAATTTCTTGTTCTACTAACTTACTAAGTACATATACAGGTAATTTGTAGGGTGAGGACATGATTCCCTCAATTTTAATTACTATGTAATCTAGATAAAAATAGATATTTCCCATCATATCCACATACTTATTGATCAATGGGTTAACCCTAGGCATGGGAAAACCTATGATGTCCTCCACCAAAGTAGGATAGACAAAGTCACAGATGAACTGCATGTGGTTATTATATTTGAAGATGTGAAATTTTGAATAGTGGTGGGATATGGTGGTTCTACCTTTAGGAGACTAATTTTTTATGATTTGGAAGTTTTTAGAATTAATTAGGGCATTTATCAAGAAAAACATCATGAATAAATATTGTTAGTCTTCTTTTTTATGGCCAAAAATTGGTGTATTAAGTGAATACTAATCAAGTCTCCAATAGCAGGGGTGAGCTTCTCTTCTACCATGAAATATATATATGAGACCCAAGTCTTGTTGACATATTTTTTGAAGGATCCCCTAATGCTCTTCTACTCAGTATGGTAATTATTACCTTGATCCCTTCCCTAAATTGTAAAATTAGGATCCTTCCCTCAAGGTCCCTAAATACATGATTTCTTTGGTGAAACCATGGTCTGAGGATGGTGTCCAAGTCATGCTTGTTGGTTCAATCCTTAATTATGGGTAGGTCCATATTGGTCTTGAGAAGCTTATAATATCTTTCAAAGGCTAGAGGGGAAATGTAGGCAACCTTTCTAGATTTTCTCTCATTGGTGATCTAGTCATTATCAATCCTATAATCTATGAAAATAGGATCAAGCACATCAATATAGTGAATTACCTCTAGCTTGGTATCAACATAATGAAGGCCAACCATTTGAACAATGACTGGGTCATAGTGTTTCCTATTGACCATGGTAATTATTTGTTCTTCCTTAGTGATTGGTTGCAGCTCCTCTATGGTAAAGAAGAGTTGAGACCAATTATTGTTTCTATTGATTAAGGCTACAGTGTCTAGTTCAATCTCCTTGAAGACTCTACCTTCATTATTCATGAACAAATAAATATTTGTCCCTTCTCTTAGTTATTTTTTATGAGCTACCATAGCTTCTACTTCTATAAATTGGTCACACTAGATTTTAGTTGATCTTTGTGATGTTCTTTTGCACTCAAAAACACAATTGAGTTTCTCTCAGATTAAACTATAACTAATTGAGTTTGTTTAGGTCTCTTTTATGTAAGGTTAGGGTTTTAGAGATTTAATGGTGGTAGCTCATCTAACATTTGGCTCATACATACTTGGGAATTTATTTGGACCTTTTATTTTATACTTTTGAATTTCAATCACATAAGATCTCTTATTTTGTCCTTTTTTGCTTACATGGTGCTTATGTGGCATTGATATAGACCTTTCTTGACATTTTCCATAAATGCATTTTGATCACTAGTGACTGGTATTTAAAAATGCCCCCTTTTATTTCACATCATTGGATGAAGATCCTGTGAGTGACCACAAACCATTTATCTTGATTTGGGTCCTTATTTTTATTGGCTCTTTTGGTACCAAACCTTGAGGTTGTGCCACTTAATACCTCCATAAGCCTTTTAGAGCTTCATATCCTACATCAGTCCCTTTTTTATCAAGAATTTTCCATGTGGTAGACTTGTGGGTCTTTGAAAAGTCATCAATACCCTCACATTGTTGGATCATCTTCCCATGATGAAGTGTGGATTGTTAGATCCTAGTTATCCTTACAGTGTCTGATTAGGCTCCATGATGAAGTGAGACATTGGATCCTATAAGATATGCAAAGGTCAATTAATTCATGATCCATATAAAGGATTTAGGATAAAATTCCTAAATATAAGTTTATTTATATTAATGAACATGAAAACTTAGGTTAAATCCCTTTTATGCTAAGTTTATTAAAGCATATAATCAAAATGACCCTTTGAAAGACATGATTTAATGCATTCTTTGTCTAATCAAAAGGTTAGATGAGATTAAATTTGATATCCTTGTAGACATCAATGACAACCTCAAAAATTTCAATGATGGCCTCATAGACATCAAATGATATTCATGAGAGTATCAAATTTAAGCTCATGAAGTCCCTATGTTCAAATGGGAAAATGCCATGTAATGGCTTTGCAACACTTTCTAGGTCTCTAGATTCATCTCACTCTATTCAATAAAAAATCATGATGAAGTGAGATGCATTTGATCATAATATAAGTAGTTTCATGCTATTGGTTCATTATAATGTGTGGGACCCCTTTTAATTTAATCTTTAAATGTTAGAGTGGTGCATGTCAATTCTATGGGCCTTGTATGATCCTTTGACCTTTCAACTATGCCTCACTCCATTTGATTAGGTTTTCATGACAAATCAAGGATCATTATATGTTGGCTAAGGTCTTAGATATGTTAGGGCCTTCACACTATTGGATCACAAGGCATGAATAGGTGTAGATCATTACATCCTATAAGATGCATGTTTTTTAAGTTAAATCTTGGGTCCTCCTCACTCCATTAGATCAAGCCCCATGATGAAGCATGGGTCATTGGATCTATAAAAAATAAGGAAATTAAGTTAATACCTATGGTGACATATAATACTTAGTCTAAGGTGTTAAGTCTAAGGTACCATTGGTATTAATAAATATGACAAGGCCTTAAGATTAAAACTTTAGGCTAAGGTATAAATCAAAGGGACCAAGTTAGGAAATATTAAAAGGGACCATGTAAAACCAACATTAGACTTAGAAATATAAGGAATTAAAGGGGGAAATAATAAAAAGGACCAATATTTTTTAGGCTAAGTTTTAGTCATGTTAAAAAATATGATTAAGGTTAAGTCCAAAATGGATTTTAAAAGTTCCAGCAAACTTATTTTTTTCCAATACTCAAATTTGAACTGAGGGTTTATGCCAGGGTTTTGGAACATGGATTTATCAACAATAATTCCATGTAACCTACAACTAATAGATTTTAAGACCATTTATTAGTAATTTTAGAAAAAATTACAATAAAATAAAATTAATAAGCCTATCTTTAATGAAGTGGATGATCTTTAAATTCTATAGATGATCTAAACATGTCATGTTTCTAGGGTTAATCTTTAGGGTTTCTCAAGGGTCCCTAATTTTTAGAAATGGGGGTATGTTGGCCTCAACACTAGTAGAAATAATTACATAAACCTATTGGTTATAAATATATGTTAACCAATTCTAGCATTGATGATACTAATTAAGTAGTGAGATAGAATTCACTGGCTTAGTTAGTATCACCAATGCTAGATGATAGTAATTTAATCAAGTGGTTTGTATGGATTTGATTGATCCTAGAGATAATATATTATTTGAATTTTTTTGCCAAAGTAATGTTTAGATAGACATTATAATTTCATATTTATGATTTACATGCTTGTGTGATATCATGTTAGAATGTATTTTTTTATGGTACACATCATGTAGTAGGAATCTAACAACACACAGGGTACTAGCATGTCTCTCTAAATTCTTGCACCATCACTATCTACCCATCCCTGAAGGGAGGGCCATTTATTATTTGAGGGACTATGCAAGGGATAGATGGTGTGTGGTTGGTGTGGAAAATAACTCAAATGATGCTTCCTCCCCACTGTAGTACCTACTTTAAGACTACACTTAAGATTATCAAAGATACAAAAGTTAGTGTTACTCAAGCTCTATGGATCATAGTATCTATTATTATACTTATATATTGAGGCAACATGCCTAATGAAAATGTAATTAATTATTATTATACATTGAAAACAAAGGATATATTATTGTACCAGTCATGGTTGGATTTTATTATGATTAATTTCCTTATGAAATTATGATTATTTACATAATTTTCTAGTGATTAGTAAATAGAGTTTTTCTTATTTAATTAAGTTTGATATGCTTAGTTAAGTATATGGAAAATCACTGATTAGATTCTTGTGATGGAATCTAATGAAATAATAAGTGTTGAGTAAATATTATATATAGCTAAATTTTCTAGTAAATCCTTGTGATCATGTTACATTGTATCCCTTTTTCACCCTTTGTCACATTTTTTTATGATTTAAAGTCATTTAAATTGTTTAATGTTCCATTCCTCCTAATTTCCTTTCATTTTATTCCACATTGGATAAACCTAGACTAAAGTCAAGATAACACTCTTATTTTGCCTAAATTTATAAGAATCTTAGACACCATGCTCTCTAAGTTATCTTTATTAGCACCAAGTCCCAAGTTTTCAAATGATAATTATTTTTATCACCCATGTTTGGTTCTCCAAATCCATAAAGAGGAGGAATATAAAAATCCATCAAAAAAGTTTAAATCCAAATCATTTGAAATAAAATGCAATGATACAAAAGGACACATATAAAGTTAATAGTAAAAATCACACCAAAAAATGTGATTAATAGCACATATATTATCTCTAATCAAATATCAAACTCCACTATTGGCTGCATGATAGAGTCAAGGTCCATTAGAGTGCAGTAGGCCAGTAAATTGGGATAGGAGAATTTAAAATACTATATATTGCTACCTACTTTATCACATAAGTACCCAATATTTGAAATAGACCAATGAATCTATAAGGAGTCCTAAATAATAGGGAACACATTGTGACAAGGTAGGTCTATTTTAATTTTCATGCATATAGCCTTCATAATGTGATATACATAGTTCATTTATTTACCTAAGATTTGTGTGGCTAGAAGAATTTCTCCAAAGTCCTTAATGTCAAAATTAATCTTGTTTTGATAAAACTAATTTGAGTATCTTCACTTCTATAAAGAGTTTCTCTAACATGAGTTTATCTTCATTTCCCCCTTAATATGTGAGTGTGATTCTAAATCTATTTTCTCATTTATTCTATACTTTCTTCTTCTTCACATCTTTAAAATAGGCTAACACTATTTATCCTTAGAATTAAAAAATATGTTTGAGCAGCTATGGATTACTTTCTTTACACCACGGATTTACATTTCTAGACTTGATTTTCTTTATTTTACCATTTTACATTATTCTATTACCCTTTTTTTAGACACTTGAGTTCATTTCTAATTTCTTATACTTTTTCTATTGTCGAGTTAGGTTGGCTTATTACTTCTCACTCACCAATGTTTTTTTTCCATTTTATGTAGTTTTTCTATTGATGATTGATTAAGGATTGTTACTACTCTCTCATCAATGATGTTTTACCATTTACTTTTCCATCTTTGTTTAAGTAAGGATTGTTGTTGATTTTAAATTGATATTTTATTACCATTTTTTACATGTATCCTTGGTTTGATTTGGTGAGTTTATATTTATTACTTAAGGTTTACTTATTTGATTTTTTCAATCTTTAGTAGTCTTAGATTTTTGGATACTTGATTTACTCCAAATTTTGACTTGGTCATTTGGTTATAACTTAGCATTTTTCACCCTATCTTACCAAATTTCCAAGTAAATCTCATCTACACCACATCTATTATCTTGGCTTTCTTGAATTTATTTGTTTTTGCTCTTTAGTTTTGTATCATTGGGTTTGTCAAAAGTAGTCACTATGCCCTCCATGATCAAAAATAAAACCATATCATAAAACCATCCAAGGATGAAGGTAAATCAAGATACACATACATTACTTATATTTTAAATTATTTACATTCTAGTGATTTACTTTCAGTTATTTTATGCTTTAACATGCTACAATTTTTTTATCTTCAATGTTGTGTGTTACTATGTTCTTTTCTTGAAGCATCATCTCCTGTTGCACCTGAATGACACATGATGAACTTAAATTTGGGCATATATATACACATAATATTTTCAAAATTTATCAATTACTGATGTTTTATCTCTTTTAATTACTTGTTGAGTCTCAATCTCTTTGAGTTCACACCATAAGGGGTGCACTAGGAAAGGGATGGGAAAACCATTGGTGCTTTGCAATATTTTTGTCCCTATAATACCAATTTTTATCAATCTAAAAATATCCTAAAAATAATTTCCTAAGCTTTTTCTCCTCTCTTGTACCCTCCTCTAGCCATTTTTGCTTTCATTATCCCATCTCTAAGCCTAAAACCCTTTATAATGATTTACATTATAATTTCAAGCTCATTGACCCTATAATCTAATTGATAAAATTCATTTAGGGTCTAGGTTAGACCTTGGAAGACCTAGACCAAGACCTAATTTTATTTTATTAGTAATGATACAAATTTGATTGGGCTGACCCTATCAACTAAAATTTCAAAAAGGTTTAGGATTAGATTCAACTATATATAGATTCATTTCACCATTATTATAAAGAGAAAAAGAGTTAATTATTTATTTGGTTTTTTTACAATATATTGTTCTACAATTATAATTGAGGAGCTATAGCTTAGGGTTTATACTTGGAGAAAAATCTTGTCTTATGAAAAAGAATTGGATGCTTTGGTCTTTTGTAATGATCTTTACAAAACACAAAAACCTGTTACAAAGCACTTTTATCCAAGGGAAAGATTGAGTCTTGATAGGTTCATCTTCAAGGTAAGTATCTCTAAATTTACTCCTCTATTTTAGTAGATAGAAGTATCATAAGTAATGGATTTTGAATATATTTCTCTTTCCATGCATTAGTGTTTTAACTTGCATAGATTAATTAGGATTCTCTTATGCATGTTTACTTTTATGTTTACTAACTCCCATTTTATGCTACAAGCTTTAGTGAGTACTAGATTAGATTTTAATTTTTATTTGCATATACATTTATGAATATGAAAAGATATGACCTAGTTAGGGCTATTACATATTTATACTTGACTGAAGGTTTTAGAACCCTCCTTAATGATTTTATTATGGTAAGAGATCCCTTGGTTAGATCTATCAAATTCATCTTGGTCATAACCCCCAATATCTAATGTATCAATAATCGAAAGTGTATGTAGGATTTATCTTCTTTAGGATAGGATTGATTTATATATCAGTTACATTTTCTTTTTCATACATAATCTTAGGGTGATCTTAGATAACTTGAACATTTGACATGTGAAATTTTATTTAGTAGTATTGTAAATAAAGAGTTGAGCCAGCATATAGATAGATGAATTAGAGGAATGGTGAATATGAGAAATGAATTTGTGTGCATGTCATGTGGTTTGGAATGTGTCAATAATATTCATTTTCAAGTACTTTCAACCAATTTTATGTATTTACTTTATCCCCAACCCAATCCATTTATTCTATAAATAAAATTGTTAGAGTAAAGGAGAAAGAGTTAAACATGAGTGTGTGAAACACACATTATCCACATGTAGATAATTTAATTGTGAAAGCCACTAAAATTTATCAAACCTTAAAATATCTCATGAAGTATTGATTTTTTCATTTAGAATGTGAAAATCTTAACATTAAAAATTAAAAATTAAAAATTTGAAAAGATAGCAAGGGAAGAGAACACATGTATATAAATGATACCAAATATACCTATAACCTATAATTTATAATGGATAAATATACCTACTAATTAAATTAATTTGAAAAAATAGGAAAATTTAGAGTGATCAAGCCCCAATTTGAATAAATAATCAAGCTCTTGAGTTGAAAAAATACATTATTCTAGCTTTCATGAAAAGTGAATAGCTCCAAATGTATTAATATAATAATATGGATCCATTATAGGTTCACTAAAAGTGATGCCAATGTGGTTGGGTGTGATTATAATTTAAATTAAATCACTCTCACATATTGATCACACCACTATCGACAAATATAGATTCTAACTTGCATGATTAATTAAGAGTATTCATGCCCCCATCACAAATGAATTTCTCATAGAATTTTATTTGAAATGAATATTTTTATTTTTTCACTTTGAAATTTTGAAAATTGGATTTTACATATTTGAACAAGCATGATAATTAATGAGTAGCATTCCCCCTAAATATGTGCCAATTATATAAATTTTTTATCATCTATATGCTCAATTTTGAACATATTTTTAACCTATAACTTTGATCTTGTAATTATTTTACACTCACCCATGCATATGTATTCAAGTGTGTATGATTACGTGTTTTGAGTGTTTGAAAATTAAGTCTATATGCATGTCATATGTCCACATAATATATATTAGTTTTCCAATTTATGTCATGTGTTTGATTTCTTAATCACTTTGAATCTTTTGAATACATGTATTCTATTATAAAATTTGATTTTTCATTAATTTGAAAACTTGAAACTTTATTCTCTATTATTTTGAAACCTATAATATATATATTTGAACTTGTATTCTATCCAAAATATGCTCATGGAATTATTTATCTCTAACACAAGCCCACTATGATGTCCCCCTTTTGAGATGAGAGATGTAGCTTATAAGTCACTTATCTCAAAAGAAGATTTAACTATACCATGTGATAAATATATGATCATATATTATATTTTAATCATTTTGGAGAGTATGTCATTTTATAATTAAAATTACCTTTGAGTCATTTACATAACATATTGAATTTGAGGCATGCAAGTTTCATGTCTAGATAGATATATCATTGAGGCTTGTAGTAATGCAATCATCTCTAAATTATATTTTACCATAGAAGTCCATGATAAATATCATGGCACCACTAATGAATATAGAAAAGCACATAAAAATAACACATAATAATTTCTTTTAATATCATACAAATAGGGTAAGGGATGCATAAATCCATGTTCAAATATCGCATAAGTAAATATGGCAAATATAAGGACAAGGACCAAAAGTAATGAATCTTTCAAATGTTGCACATACCAAAAAATGATCTCATAGAGATGCTCAATGAATTTTCACAAAAGTTCCAAGTGGTGCACATAATAAACAAGTAATGTTAAGCTTATTATGCAATAAATTAAATAGCATTGAAGTAGCATAGAACAAGTCAAAACTAGTTTATTATATGCATACGCATCAATGTCATATATTTAATAAAGTAGCATATCCATGTGGTAAAATTTAAAATATTTATGATTAACAAGAAACTTTTAAGATGTAGAGCTTAATATGACATTTGAGGTCATAGATAGATATAGCGTATTACAGTGTAACATCTAAAAAATGATTCCTAGGGTTTTCAAGGGCCCCTAGGAAAAATACCTTTATAAAATTATAGAGAATATAAAAAATTAAATTTTAAAATCATGGAGAAATAAAGGTAAATTCATTTAATAATTAATGAAAACCCTAGGCGTCACCCAACCACAACATTTAGATGCATTTTTTAAAATACAATGCATGTTAAACAAAGGCTACAGACATCAGCCAGAGTATGTAGACTAATTGGTGTTGTATAGACTCTATGGCCATCCTTTAGACCCTATGGTGATGTATAAAACTTGTGGATGAAATATAAAGCATGTAGTATAACATCTAAAGCTTTTAGTCACCATATAAGCATGTAATCTTTGGAACCAGCTTCAAATGAGTACAACTTTTGCATACAAATTTGGATCAAGATGATTCTTATTTTCAAATTTTCTAATTTTTTGAGAGGAATACAAATATGCAATCAATTTTATTTATGATGACGTTTTTCAATTTTTC
Source organism: Torreya grandis (assembly GCA_037957365.1). Lineage (NCBI taxonomy): Eukaryota > Viridiplantae > Streptophyta > Pinopsida > Cupressales > Taxaceae > Torreya > Torreya grandis. The sequence continues at coordinate 2,143,882 of JARHVA010003010.1, read as the reverse complement.
CACAACTTGTCCATTTTGTCCTTACACTTTCATAGGCCAAAATAACTAGAAAAACAACACAAAAACATAAGACCTATTTTTGGTTGATACAAATTTATTTATATGACTTAGATTATATTACATCAATATTTCATATATATAAAAATAAATTAAATAAACCTAAAGATGATAAATATGATAATAACATATAGATTGTGTATTTTAGCATTGAGAGAGAGAGTAGTCTAGCATCTAGAGCATGTATTCTAGTGTCCATGATATGTCTGTAGAATGTGGTCGAGTGTCCATAAGAAATATCTAGGTGTCTATATAAAATAATCTATATCCTGATAACTAACTAATGTATATGGGAGTCCACATGTTGTAGACAAACCTTCATAGGCTATAATCGAATCTCAATCATCTACATAATATATTTGGGTAACTATTCTATGGATTAGAAATGTGGTAGTAACATATTATATATAAAATATATATTGGTGAAATAGGTATAATGTGATTTGAAGCCATAGTGATTTATACTCGTAATTATGTAATTAGTTGTAAATGGTAGGTAAGCCAACCTATAAATCTAATTTACAACCTAAAAATTTAGGTGACCTAGTGCTCTTTATTGGTCCTTAAAATCAATAAATCCAAATGTTAGTGCCCAAAATTACACTGAAGCAATTAGGCCCTTGTCAGTGAAAATTCCCAATTCCTTAGCCTATTTTTTGTCTCCAAGTGTTCCTTTTAAATTTTAAGTTCATGTGAAAATTAACTAAATCCTAATTTGGTCTTTGCTTGGCATATGTGCCTTTCCCTTAGAATTTTTTAGGATTTTTGTACAAACACAATGTCTAATGGAAATAGGTCTTAGGCATTTTATCTCAAACAAAAAGTCTGAAGAATTATTTCTATCAACCATTATATTCATTACAAAAGGTCTAAAAAAATTCAAAGTCTTATTTTGTTTTAACCAAAACATTTTGTAAAAAATCTCAAAGGAATTCCATCAAACATTTTGTCTATGGTAAAAAGTCTGAAGGTCTATTTTCTTTGATAATTTTGCCCATGTAAAAATTCTGGAAGAATTTCATTATGTCAAGAAAAGTTAAAGTCTTTATTTGTTTTAGAATTTTTGTCTACAATAAAAATTCTGAAGGGAACTTAGCCTTTGGGCATTTTTTCCATGGCAAAAAGACCGATTAAAGTCATTCCTTTAGTAAAATTTCAAAAGTCCAAATTCCTTGAATAAAAGTGCAAACGTTTGATTTCTTTGGAAAGAGAGCTCAGTCTAATTATTTTAGCACAAATGTTAAGTATAATTTCTATGAGAAATTTTTTTAGATAAAATATCTGAAACAATTGTCTCGATGAAGATGAAAATGTTGAAGACTCAATTTCTTTGATAAAAGTGTAAGCTCAATTTCTTTGGAAAATTTACAAAGGATTATTTATTTAGGGAAATTGTTTCAGACATTTTGTCTGAAGTAATTATCCTGATGAAATATTCATAGAGGAAAGTCCAAAAGAGCTCATATGATTCAAATAATTTTTTTTCGATAAAATTTCCAAAATAATTGCCTCAAGTAGAAGTGTTAAGAACATAAGGCTCAAAACAAAAGTGTCATAGATAAAGAGCCCATAGATAAAATTGATGATGAACAAAGTCCCTAAAGAAATTTAACTGAATTGTAGGTATGATAGCCTAATGGATATCTTTTGATAAGTACACAAATGTCAAATTTAAGCCACAAAAAGTAGCCATTAGGGTTTAAACATTTGAAGACAGTCATATGAGCATCAATTTCAAGCCCTGTGAAGTAGTTGTTGGGGTTCAAATATCCCAAGATGGTCTTGTGAACATCTCAAATCTATGAAGCATGTTAACATAAATTAGGATGATTTGATAGTACATGACCAAAGTTGAATATGTCAAAGGGACCTAGGACCATTTTAGACATGACAAGTATTGATCTCACAAGGCATGATTAAAAGTTTGAGCATCTTCCAAAGATCCAAAAATATGAGTGGATAGTTGATAGTTTAATGAGGTCTGAGATCTAGTAAGTTGCTGCCACATGGTGTTATATCTCTCAATACAATATAGACTTTTTTTAAGGGATGAGAAATCCCATGGGGCTGACAAGCAGCATAACCTTAGGGCTAAGTGTAGATAGTAGCTAATGGCATTCCACCACTCAAATCATGATCTAATGGAGTACATTCACCCACCCAAACAAGATCTAATAGCAAGCAAAGATTCAAAGTAGTATAAGGTCTTTTAGGGAGACATGAGGGAGACACATATTAATCCCTCGATGAATGACCAAGAAAATCAATAGGTTATGGTCAATCATGCATCCAGTAGATTGATAATGTGAATGAGAGTGGACTTTTAAAAGGGGAACAAATATATATAACCTAAGTTGTGTATTATTCATCTAATTTTCTTAATTGAGATCCTCCATAGGAATGATATTATAGGATTATAAGATCAAAGTGGGTCACTCCAAGGAAGATCCTTAAGTAGCAATGAATCAAGAATATTCTCAAGCCATCATCACAAGGTAATGGGATTTATTTGGCATGCACAGGAGAAAAGAAGTTGTCTAGAAGATTTCAAATTTGACATCGATAATAGAAAAGTATCTCTAGGTAGTTGCACATGAGGACAAAGTCTATTTGGCTCCTCAAATAAATATTCTCTTTCTAGCTTGTGTGGAAGGCATCTCCTACCAAGAGATTAAATAGATTGTTAAATATCCTCATCATTATTTATAGAGGTAGTTAGATAAATGATTTTTATTTATAATGGATGAATATTTTAGTAATGGAAAGGGAATATTTTCTAGTTGAAATCATCTTGGAAGACTTGGAAGTTTTCTTTGTAATTTTAAAAGTTACAATGTATAGTTATAGATCTAAAAATGTATAAATAGATGGCTTCTCCTCTATTCAAAAGGTTGGTTGGCCATTGTATTGGTTGTTGTTGGTCATTATTTTAGGTTTCCATTTATTTTAAGTATAGGTTCTACCAAAAAAATGGTAGTATTAATTATTGTGTGTAGATCATGTCTCCCTTGCTGAGGTGGTTGAATTTGTACAACCATTAATGAGCTTTGAGAACATCTTTATGTCTCCCTTGTCAAAACAGAAATCTCACCATGTTTGTCCCATGGTAGTATTTTGAAGTATTGATGTTTGTAATAGTTTTTTTTCAAGTTAATGAAAATTGTTGTGGTCCTTTGCTATTTCCTAGTGATGAAGTGCAATAATCCATTTTTCAAATATTATTGACTAGATATCTAGTTTTATGTTCATTACTGGTTATCATTTTGAGCATGGATTTGGGTTATGACCCCTTTTTGCATTATTTTAGAACCATTTATTGAATAAACTATTAGGGCACCCTAGGTTTATGGATTTAATAGGGAAAAACATTTGAAAGATTAGTTTTAGTGTATGTTTTAGTCTGTCAAGGATCATTTGTTATTTTCCATTAGCTTGTATTTGAGTTCTTATGTATCTTTGCTAAAGAATATTATCATGAAATACTACAAGACACCCTACTGTTTAGAAGCCACCAACACAACACCCTCAACTTTTTAATCATATAACTTATCCTACTATGTTCTACCCTATAAATAGTATACCCTTTGCATACTATAAGTGTTATTTGCCTGCATAAGCATAAACATTGTATACTTAACATGTGTCTTCATTTTGTGCTTTAAAGCATAGTGGTGTATTTTTCCATTTGACCCATATTGTTGAAAACTTTATAGAATGAAGATTGAAGTCATTTCCTCATGTTTCTTTAGTATCTTGTTTATGAATTAGAGTATTTGTGCATTTCATGTGACAAACCTTCATAGGTGAAGTTTGAAAACTTGGTTATGCCCTAGTTATATTTGTTTCCTATGCCAAAAAATCCCCATGGAGGTTGAATTATAGAATCTCTCCATGTGGACAAGCTACCCCATAGGTCCTCTCACCTTGGTTTAATAAAATACATAAGAAGAATAGAGTTAACCATACCCTTTATAGGTACCTCTTAGTCATTTTATACATTCAATTTAATCTTGATGCCAAACCCTTCCCCAGATACAATGACATTTTAGCAAGTTTTCTGTCATTGTTTGCCATTTTCTCTTAAGTGTACAAGGATGAGTGTATGAGGTATGTAAATAGGAACCAACACTCTTCTAGCACCATTATTGGGAACAAGAAAAGACCCTCATGAAACTTGTGTTGCTAGGGAATCTTGCAGAGAGTTGTAAGTAATTCAAGTTTGAAAGTTATCCACCTATATTTGCAATGAGTTGATTATCTTTGATTCATAACCATTGCACACTCTTCTAGTGCCATTGATGGGGACACTTCTTTCCACCTATGTTTTTGGGGACTCTTGTAAAGAGTTAGAGTTATAAGTAACTTATGTTGAGAAGTTATCTACTAATATTTACTTTATATCTTGGTCATCAATGTTGTAGTACTCCATTAGGAATGTGAAAAGAACTTTTGGGATTTTGTAATTTGACATATGCTAAATTTGTTGTAATGAGATATAAATTTGTCATGTTTTGAGGTGGTTTTCACTATTTAAATATGAATCTAGAAGTTTCATTGTCTTTGATTTCATACATCATCATTTACTTAGGTAAGATATGGTTTTAGTATATATCACTACAAGTTTGTAAATGGTTATATTCTATAACTGTGATTCTAGTGGTAACTCTAAAACATCATCTAGTTTCAAAGAAAGATCAGTGCCCATCTTCAATATATTTATTTTTGAGAGTTCTCTTTCTTTTAAAGATAAAATTATGAAGGTCATCATTCAAAGGTGACTCATCTAAGAAACTTCTCTTGCCCCTAAATTCTCATCAAAGAAGACAAGTTTGGAGGCTTGTTGAATAACTAAGTGCAACTGCTAGATATTATGTGGGTTGTCAAAGTTTTGGTAATACTAAGATTATATTTTTTAAAATTCCAATTGATAAATATTATCATAATTCTTCTAATCATAACTTTTCTATTGATTCATAACCTTACAACCCCATTTACTATTTAGCTCCCTCTCAACTAGTTTAATCCCCTCCCAAGTTTGATCCACCAAGTCCACCTTATTCATACCCTCATATCCCTTTAACATTTATTCTTTAACCTAAACTTGAATCAATCATGAGGTATAGGGATCAAAATGAGAATTAGCATCCTACATTTAGAATTTCTATATTTAGACCTATAAATTTTGATGACATGAAAGGTTATCCTAATGAAGTCCCAAATGAAGTAAGGAAATGCCTTCCAAGATTACAAGGGAATAATATAGTTATTAGTGATCATAATTTTAGGTATTTTCACAATATAATTGAATACTATGAGGTTGAGCATGAGGATTTGTGCATTAAATTGTTTATGCATATGTTGGAGGAAGACACTCATGAGTGGTTCATTTCTTTTCCCTATAGATGTATTGATTCATGGGAAGAAATAAAGAATGTTATTAGAATTAGTATGGTCATAGAATTGATTCAATTTTCCTTTTAGATAAATTTTAAAACATCAAAATTAACCCTATGATTACATGCAAGAATTCAACATAAGGTTTAATAAAGCTATGATATATTTATCTAAAAATATTAGGCCTAGTGAGACATCGTCTTGATAAAATAATATAATTTATTGGATAAGAGGGATGAATATTAATTAAGGAACAAGTCTCCCATGAACCTATGGTTGGCATTCAATATGGCCATCCAAATTAAGAGAAACATAAAGGCTATGGGTATGCGCTTAAATAAGGAAGCTGATGCAAAGTTAATTGATCCAAAAAAGACATAGTCTAAGGTAGCCAATCTTGAGTAAAATGTTAAGAATTTGGACTCCACTATCAAAGAGATGTACTACAAGTTGGATAGAGCTGAGAATGGGCTACCTCATAGGGCTACACATGATGTTAGAAGTTATAATAGAGGGGTTGTAAAATAAGTGCCTGAACCATTACATACCAAGGTAAATATTGTGAATTATGATTTAGACATTAATTTTTATGACAAGTGCTTCCTTCCACATTCCCCATGTGATATAGCTAAACCTAATGATGAATATACAAATTATCTTGATTCTACATATGATGATGATGATGAGATTATGATGTTAAATTATCAAGAATTACCATGTAAGTTTTTTGCCTCCATGGAAATGATGAATGTTACTACTATAGAGAAGTTTTGGAGTTCAATCAATAAGGTGTGTGTCCCAACATATGAATTTACTTATGATGATAATATAACACAATTAAATGAGTTACCCAATCATGATGTAATCAAATATCTGAAGTGCGCTTTCAAAGAAGTGTTATATATGGATGTAGTATTGGGTAGATCCATTTGAATGTGGATGTTGTTGAGAAACTAACTATTCTTTTTGATTATTTTGACAACACTAAAGGTGTTATTTTGGTAATGACATTTGATGAAGATTGGGTTGTCTTTTATGCCCCTATAAATGCATTCTTTCAATTTTATTTCAAGTAGTACTTTGAGTGCACAAATGACATTGTTGATACTAGTGTATTCTTTCTTGGTACATACCTAATTATAGCCAAGAAATAAGATTATTTATAGCTATTGAAAAGGTACCAAGATATTTTATCATTGTCTTATTACATCTTAGTAGTAGTACCTTCAAGAATGTGAAGAGATTAGTTTACTTCATCTTGGTCACCAAGTTGATGGAAAAGTTATAGAGATTAAGGGATGGTAGAATTTTGGAGCCACCAATTATTCACACACATTTGAAACATTTCCTTGACTAAGCCTTCAAATATGTAAATATTGTATAGTTTTTTGTTTCTTTGTCCTTCTATTGCTTTATTTCCCCTCTATTTTGGGCCTTATTTGTATAGTTTTTTTTCATGTTTCTATCATGTGTTTATTTTTAGATCCTCCCAATCTATTTTTGTTAAGTCTGACTTGTTTTACAAAGCCTTCATGAGTGTTTTCTAAAAAATATTATGTCTTGACTCCATGACCCCATGGGTTGGCACCTATTCTTATTTTTTGGGGTTATTTATACACCTATATGGGGTATGCATCCCTGGGTGAGAGTTAGTGTTAGTGCCCAAAATTGCACTAAAGCAATTGGGCCCTTATCAAGTGAAAATGCCCAAGTCATTAGCCCAAATTCCATCTATAAGTGTTCCTTTCAAAGGTAAAGTTCATATGAAAATTGGATAAGTCCTAATTTGGTATTTTCTTGGCATATGTGTCTTTCCCTTAGACTTTTTCAAGATTTTTACATGAACACAATGTCCAACAAAAATAGGTATTCATGTTTTTCATCTTGGATAAAAAGTTCAAAGACTTATTTACATCATAAATTATGTCCATTATAAAATTTCAAATAAATTCAAATTCATATGTTATTTTGGCCAAAATGTTTTGTACAAAAATCCTGAAGGAATTCCATTAGACATTTTGTCCATGGTAAAAAGTTTGAAGGTCTATTTTCTTTGGGAATTTTGCCCATGTAAAAAGTTTGAAATAATTACATTATGTTGAGAAAATTTAAAGTCCTTATTTGTCTTAATATTTTTGTCATGGTGAAAATCTTGACAAAAGTCATTCCTTCGATAAAAATGCAAAACTCCAAATTCCTTTAGCAAAAGTGAAAAGGCCTAATTTCTTTGACAAAAGAGCTAAGTCCAATTCTTTCAAAAAAAAATTTAAGTCTAATTTCATAGGGAAATTGTTTTGGGAAAAATGTCTGAAATAATTATCATGAGAAAGATGAAAATGCCAAAGACTCAATTTATTTGTTAAAAGTGTAATCTCAATTTCTTCAAATAAATTGTAAAATACAATTTCTTCAAGAAAATTGTTTTAAACATTCTATCTGAAAGAATTATCCCAATGAAATATTCATAGACAAAAGTACAAAAAATCTCATATGCTTTGGACAAATTATTTTGTAAAAAATATCTGAAACAATCATCCTAAGAACATAAGGCTCAAAACAAAAGTACCATAGGCAAAGAGACCACAAACTAAATTATCAATGAGCAAAGTCCCCAAAGAACTTTACCCAAATTGAAGGTATGATGGTCTCATGGAAATATTTTAAAGAGCATGCAAATGTCAAATTTAAGCCATAAAAAGTAACCATAGGGGTTCAAATGTTCCAAGATGGTTGCATGAGTGTCAATTTTATGCCATGTGAAGTATCTATTTGAGTTCAAATGAAGGCAAATCTATAGTACACATTAATGTGAAATAGGATGATCTAACAGTACATGATCAAATATAAATAAGTTAAGGGGACCCAAGACTAGTGTAGGCATAAAAATGTTAAGTTCATGGGGCATGATTAAAATTTTGAGCATGTTCTAAAGATCCAATGATATGAGTAGATAGTTGATAGTTCAATAGGGCCTGAGATCTAATGATCTACTACCACATGGCACAATAGTGATCAATGTAATAGAAATTATTTTCAAGGAACATAGAAATCCCATGAGGCTACCAAGTAGAATAACCTTGGGGATGAGTAAAAATAAGATCTAATGACATTTTCTCCCTCAGATCATGATCCAACAAAGTGCATTCACTTGCCAAAGCAAGATCCAATGGCAAGCAAAGAGTCAAATTAGTCCAAGGTCTATTAGGGAGATGTAAGGAGGACAAGTGTCAAGCCCTTAATGAGAGACCAAGTAAATAAATGCTTCAAGGTCTATCATGCATCCATAAGATCAATGACATGAATGAAAGTGGACTTTTAAAAGGGGAAAAAGGAAATATAACCTAAGTTGTGAGTTCTTCATGTGTTTTGCTTGCCCAAGCTCCTCCATCAAAAAGATATTATAGGATTACAAAATCAAAGTGGGCCACTCCAGGGAAGATATTCAAGCATCTATGAATCAATAATATTCTCAAGCCATCATCACAAGGTAATGGGATTTATTTTTCATAGGATTAAATCAGCTATCTAGAAGATTCTACATTTACCATCATTAATATAAAATCATCTCCAAGTAGTTACACTTGAGGACAAAGTCTATTTGGATCATCAAATAAATATTCTCCTTCCAACTCGTGTGGAAGGCATCTTCCACCAAGTGATCAAAGAATGTATTTCACATATTCATCATTATTTGTATAGGAAGTTAGAGCAATGATTTTTCTTGCCAATGGATGAAGATTTCAGGTATGACAATGGAATATTTTACAACTAGAAGCATCTTTGCAAACTTGAATATTTGCTTTACAATTTTGAAAATTATGACCCATAATTCTAGATCTAAAAATATATAAATAGAGGTATTTTCATCTATTCAATAGGTTGGTTGGTCATTGTGTTAGTTATTAGTGGTCCATGTTTTAAGTGTCTATTTACTCTAAGTTTACATTCTCTAGAAATTTTTTTGGGATCAATTATTTTTTGTAGATCTTATCTCCCTTACCAAGTTGGTTGTAGTTATATAGCTATTAGTGAGCTTTGAGAGCATATTTATGTATCCCTTTTCAAAATATTAATCTCACCATGCTTGTCCCCATGGTAGCATTTTGAAGTATTGATGTTTGTAATAGTTATTTTCAAGTTAATGAAAATGTTTGTGGTCCTTTTTTATTTCCTATTAATAAAGTGCATAAATCCATTTTGAAAATATTATTGAATGGATATCTAGTTTTATTTTCACTACTAGTTATCATTTTGAGTATAGATCTGAGTTATAAAACCCTTTTTGCATTATTTTAGAACCTATTATTGAATAAATTGTTAGGGTACCCTAGGTTTATAGATTCAATAGGGAAAAAAATTGAAATATTAGTTTTAGTGTATGTTCTAGTCTATCAAGGATAATTTTTTATTTCAAATTAGCTTGTATTTGAGTTCTTCTATATCTTTGGTAAAGAATATTATCATGAAATACTGCAAGACACCCTCCTATTTAGAATCCACCAGCATGCCACCCTCCACTTTTTAGTCATCTAACTTGTCATACCATATCCTACCCTAAAAATAATACACCCTTTACATACTATAAGTGTTATTTTCATGCATATGCATAAACATTGTATACTTAGCATGTGTCTACATTTTGTGTTTTAAAGCATAGTGTTGCATTTTTCCATCTAATTGCTATTATTAAAAACTTTATAGAATGAAGATTGAAATAATTTCCTCATATATCTTTAGTAGCTTGTATATGACATAGATAATTTTTTCATTTCATGTGACAATCCTTCATGGGTGAAGTGTGCAATCTTGGTTATGCCCTGGTCATATTTTTTCCCTATGCCGAAAATCCCCATCGAGGTTGAATTACATAATCTCTCCATGTGAGTAAGCTACCTCATAGGTCCTCTCACCTTGGTTTAGGTAGATCTAGAAGAATCAAGGAGATAACCATACCCTATATAGGTACCTCTTAGTCATTTTCTACATTTATTCTAATCTTTATGCCAAACCCTTCCCTAGATACAATGACATACTAGCAGTTTTTCCACCATTACTTACCATTTTCTCTCAAGTGTGTAAGGCTGAGTGTATAAGGTGTATAATTGGGAGGCTACACCAAATTTAGGAAAAGTAAATATTCATGAGCTAATGAATATTTACCATTAAAAACCATAAATAATCCTTGGGCATAGGCACGACCATTGGGTAGAAGGGAATCTAGCATCTAAGAATGCATATGCAATGTATGTCCTACATTACACTCAAATACCTCATAAAATACATGTGTGTATAGAAAATATTATTATCTACCAACATATATGATATATAACATATGAAAATAAGTAAATAGAATATTTTCTAATGCTCAAGTTTTTTTTAAATATTTTGAATGTTTTTATATCTTTTCAATTTTTTGGAAAATTTTGAAGTATTTGATTTATTTTTATTTTTAATATTTTGTAATATAAACTAGCCTATGATGCCATTAATAGGAGGACCATAGTGTGTGATTATATCATAGATTTGGAGCCTAAATTTCCATATATGAGGAATTTTACATTTAGATGTATCTGAATATGAAAAAACATTAACTATCATATCATAACTATTATGATCATTCTTTATAGAATCAGTTTCCACATGTGTAACTTGAGAAGGTTTTTGAATTGGTTTATTATATTGTATAATAGGATACATTAGAATTTATTTTGTTCATTATGGAAAATGGTGAATCATCTTAGGAGTTTCCTTAAGATGCATTGTAGGAGATTTAAAATTGTTAAAACTTTTATTAACTTTTTGATATGAAGCTCTATACTTAGGAAGGTATAGTTTTTCCCTTGAATTAGTTGTGTATAAATATTTTGTATAGGTTCCATACCTAATTATATCATATGATCTTGAATGGATGCAAAGATTATATTTTGACTACATTTTATACTGGATGCTATAATCAAATTTTTATGATACTCTTGAATAGGGGCCATAATCAAATTTGGTGATGGTTGGAAAGGAGGAAGAGTTACCACTGATTATAGAGTGTAATCATATAGGATGCCTTGAACTTTGATCATTTGATTTCAATGTATGTATTTGATGCATTTATGTACTATATAAGGTATTTCTCTCATATTTTTAATCTAAAGTGTTAGGATAAATTAAAACCTAGATTTATTCCCAAATCACACAGAAGAAAAACTATGAAATAAATTAATAAAACATTCAAAAAATAAATAAAAAAATTCACATAACAAGAGACACAAGATTTAATGTGGTTCACCCAAAATGAGCTACATCCACCAAAATTATCTAGTATATAGTTTCTAACAATACAAGAGAGAAACAAAATCCTATAACAAACCTTACCACACTTCTCTCCCCTTATCCACCTTTACTCTGTGTGTTAATTTTTCTTTACTCACATCTCAACCATATCTCAATACATTTTAGGGTGAAAAATACCTAAACATAACCTCTACTATCAGATATAGAAACTTATAATCAATGGCCTAAATTGACTATGAAATTACAATTTTACAAGGCAATTTTAATAAAATTTCCACTTTGGGGGCACTACCCCTATACACCCATCAGGGAGTATGGCCCCTGGACCCCTCATTGGGGGGGTCATCCCCCTAGACCCCATAAGGGGGGTTCCCCCCTTGTAACCCCCTACGTGAAATAGGGATACAAAGAATGGGATCCAAACCCAGCTGAAATAATCATCATAATTTTAACCTCTAATCTTAGAAGATAATCAGGCTCCACACCTAACATAAAGGCATCCTAATAGCATGTTGAATACCCTTGCACTTAGTAAGGCTATAGAGGAGTATACATTTTTTCTAAACCAACTTGGATATGTAACACTATATGTCACAAAGTATCATATATATGTCCATAAAATGCTTTGACTATCCTTGATGTAGCCTATATATATATATATATCCCAGACTATAAATTAATGTAATTTTACATTCATTTTCACTTTATCCATCATCAATCATGTCACTATATATAGGTTTTTTTTTTATATATGATTTAATGAAGAGTGCATACCTACCTAAATTGGCATCATTGGTTTCACTCTCATCAAATGTGATCATGGGATGTTGTGCTAAGGTGCCTGTTCTAATAATTCCATCTATTAGATGTCCATATGTCTTACAAGGAGGATGTGCATTTTACACAAGATGTAATTATATATTTTTATTCTCTATTGAATCATTTTTGGGGAAATATCATTGATAATTTTTAGATTTGCATTACCATTCTATTATGTTTTTATTCTTTTGAGGGTATTCTTAAGTTAATAATGTTGTCATGAATAAGGTCCTATATTTTTTGCCTAAATATGTAACATTTACTTGTATAATTCCCAATGAATCTATTGTAGTTGTAATATGCATTAATGCCAAAGCCATTAGGTTGAGGCTTGGTCAAATAAAGCTTAAATTTAGGAGGTATAGAGATGAGATTACAATCAATAATCTTTTTCAAAATAATATGAGGTTTTGGTAACATTATGAATTGTTTCCTTGATAGATCTATAAATTTAAGATTGTGTAATGGTTTTGATATTGCATTAACTGTAATTTTTCTTTAGTTTTTCTATTTTATTTTTTATTTTGGCTCGATTTACAATTTGACATTTGATGTATATGGAGAACTTGGTGCATATTTTAGCTTATTCAATGTTATTATCCTAACTTATATTTATTTTACTATGTGACATAGCTCATCAAAAAATCTATAATTATTAAACGTGACTGATTCATAGAGTAGTGTTAGCAAGGTTTGATTGAAGATATATTGTAATTCATTATCTAGCATAGAGTTTGTCATATTTGCTTGCACAGTCTATCACCTTATAACATAGTCATTGGTTTTATTATTTGACCCTTGCTTGAGTTTAAAATTTTATGCTATGTATAATTAGATGAGCAAAATAAATTAGCTTCCACTTGTACTTTGGATAGCCTAGTTTTTACCATTATGTCTATTCTTATATCAACACTTAGTTACATATGTGAAGAAATCACTAGGTATGGGGGCATCCCTTGGTTTAAATTAGATTAACATACATATTTATACAAAGGCATCATAAACCCCTCATATAATCACCATACAAGGTCAACTTCCAACTTTTCCTAATGTCTCCCCTCTTGAGAAAACCATTCTATACTTACATACTAAAATGTTAGAATTATAATAATGTGTTTATAAATATCCTCACTTAATGGACTCTAATACCCTACTTCACAATCCTTTGAAACTAAAACAATCTCTTACCCACTACCAAATGGTTTTGAAGATCCTAATCTATCACTTTATGAGGGTGAGGTTAACCTCAACAACATCTTCATACATTCCATGTAACATGTTTGGACTATTCTTAAAATGATAAATTACTCATCAAGATATTTCTAAGAAGTATCAAAGACTATATTATTTTATATCATACCTCAATCAGTTAGATCATTCAACCCATTAGAAGATTATTTTACCTAGTCATTGGTTTTATTATTTTACCTATGAAATTTGAGAATATTGAGATGTCATAACTAGGGTTTTCTATGCATAAATCACCATTTGTCTTTTCTTATCTTCAAAACCCTTAAGTAACTTTTATAGTTTAAAAACCAATAATAAAAAGAGGGAAGTTTTATGGGCTAAGTTGACATAAATCACCCCCTTTGATGATTGGTCATTACTATGTATCAAATACTCCAATGATGGAAATCAACCTCAAGTAGTTTTCCCACCTAGATTAAATGTATAATTTTCTCCTTTGACTATGTGTATGTAACTCTAAAATGGATTTGATACTTGAAAATGATAACTCTTAACATTATTTATAGGGATCTTGACCTGGCTTATGGATGTCCCTTGTGAATGATTCATAATTTGGGAATAATAGGAAATATTTTTTTAGTGTGTAAAAATGTATATGCTTGAAGCAATTGAATAGAAAGTGTCATTAAAGAGTAATTATTGGCATGTATTTATAGGAAAATATTTTGAAATTTTCCTTTCTATAACCATGTCAAATGTGCAATAATACCCAAAATGATGTTTCAAATTTATGAAAATAGTAATTATTTAGTGCAAGATACAAATGGCCTAAGTGGATAAGGGCACACTAGGAGCTAGTCTACTTAGAGTAAACAAGTCCTAAAGGATCAAGTACATGTGTCTTCTATTAGAGACAATCTAAGGATGATATTAGATAATTTTATGATTTGATATTGAAATTTTTGCATATTAATAATAGAAAATAGATTGTTTACCCCACATATATATAAATAACTTAGAGGAATGATGAATAAGAGTTATATTTTTTCATAATTTATTTAGTTTTCAATGTGTCAAGAATTATTATTTTTAAGTATTTGTGACTAATTTTATGTGTATACATAAATGAAATGATATAAATGTTTGTGAAGATTATTCTACACCTATATATAATATAAATGATAAAGTGGAACATGTGTCTAATCTTTTCTCAACCTATTATAATGATGTACATATGGAAACTTGTAATAATAAGATTCAACCACTGAAATAAATCTTAAATATCTTAGTATACCTTCATAAAAATTCATAACCTTAATGCATGTTGTATCTATCTTTAAACATAAATTAAAACTTATTTATATATAAATCAAATCATATTACTTTTGGGTTGATTTTAATGCTATACATGGAAACCTTATTGTGTGTAAAATTATTAATTCATCAATACCATGTGCTTTCATTATGTTGGAATTATCATAATTGGATAGGAGTAGTTATAATTTCCTACATATTAATATATTTAGGTATTATGTGGAAAAAATAATAATTATATATAATTTTTATAAAAGTATTACCCAAAATATTAACTAGGAAAGCTTTAGATTGGTTTCATTATATTCCTAGTATCTCTTTAAATTCATATATTGAGTTAGAAATATTTATGATACAATACATTCAAAATATTGGTTACATATGATCATCTCCCATATCTTCACCAAGGATTATCATAATCTATTGATGATAACATTTCAAGATCCCAAACTTGTATGCATCAATTTACTTATCAACCAACACACTTGGAAATGCAATACATTTTTTGTAGATGTTTTATCTTACATTTGAAATAAACGTTGATTTATCATACCCACATGTATTTTAATTTTCTTTGTGTTGATACTATTAAATTAGAAAAGGAACTTGCACATTATAAAAATTAGGATGATAAGAATAAAAATTAGGAAGTCTATCAAAATGAATTGAAGAATGATGCAATTGATAAAATAATAAAGTTCATGAATAGAAAGTGGAAACTAGTGACATAGATAATAAATAAGTTCAAATGAAGATAAATTACAATGCATATACTCTATTAATTATAAATAATAATAAACCAATCATATTTGATAGTTTCAAGGATATATCAAGTGTTATTTTCATACACTACTTGATAGAAAATTAATCAAGCTACCTTATATAAAACATCAATCTCCACTTTGCTTAACTTGAGTGGAAAGGTAATTTTGAAACTATCATCATATTAAAGTACATAAATAAAAAATTTGTGTATTACATTATAAGATTGAACAACTTGTGTACATAGGATTTATCACATTTGAAAAATATAACACAAGGTCATCCTCTACATATTCTTCTCCTACACATTCTATGAAAGTCGATGTATCCTAGGACATTTATATAAAGGACTCAATGGTTAACCAGACTTATATAGAAGGTGTAATATATCAATACCTTCTTATAATTCATAATTTATAAAAATTATATTTCTTAGGATGTTCTTATAAATCAACCAATGTTTATTCTATATTTGATAAAGGTGAACATAGAAAATTCATTATTGTAACTGAAAAATCACAATGCAATGCATGCATAAATTGGTTTCTTTAAAGGAAAAAAATGAGTGATATTTACAACATAAACACATTCAAAATGATGACATGGTATATATTATTATACCATTTTATTTTGGTCATAAGATAATGGATACATTATTATATAATAATTATACTATTACACAAGGAAATATATTATTGGGATAATCATGGTTGCAATAAATGTAGGAAATTTTGGATATAGTAAATATGAATACCTAACTATAATTCCAAGGAGGGTTTCTTACATATCAAACAAACAAAAAAATTTCTAATGATAATACAATTACTAGTATGGTTACATCACAAGGATGGATACCAAATAAAAATTATCCAAGTACAAATCAAGGAAAATTTCATAATAAGTGCATGAAAAGAAAAATTCTATAGCTATTATCATTGGTTAAATATTTTTACATTCATCATATCAAGTAGGATTAACAAAATATTATAATTAAAATTCAAGTGATAATATTCCTAATAATTTATAAACATTTACATACTATGAGGAATTAGAATCTTGTGGGGCTTGATACATTACATATTTGTTTCCAATTTGTTTTTTAGACTATCCATTTCTAATAAATATCTTTGGTTCTAATTATGTAATTGTTTAGTTTTAACATAGTCTATTGTACATATATTTTGTATGTTTTCTTTATTTTTCATCCCATATATTCTTATTCTTGGCATACATGTGCACATATGCTTTTGCATTGATTATTCTTAAATCCATTGAATTTATTACGGATATTATATTTTCACTTGATGATTTCCTTTTAATTTTTTTTATCTTGATCTGAACATGCATGAAATATATCCTATTATGATGCATCCTTTTCAAGATTCTAAACATAGCACACATTCTTTTTTACATACTAATTTCTCACCTATACATGTTGACTATTTATACATGTTATCATTATGACTTACATGTAGATTACTTGATCATGCCCATTTTTTTGTCTACATACCTTTACATGGACACATACACCTATTTTTTCCCATCATGGGAATGTGTCCTCTTATCTCCATTTACTATCTTGAACTATGATGTTTTGATTCACATATATAGTGGGGTTATATTGCTTTCCATTACTTTTTCAATTATTTTCTAATATAATTAGGACATATTGTACCTTAATATATGCTATATATTGTTTGAATACCTTCCATTATTATATTTTTAGAGATTTTCCACTTGGACTTACTTGACTACATCGATGTGTGTGAAAATTGAAAATATTCAAAAACAAATCAATCTTTTCAAAAAATATAAAATCAAGATGAGTCATAATTTATTTTATTAGTTATTACATTCATATATGTTATTTACCATATTCTTCATAGATTACATATCCCTTTTCTATGCACGTGTGTTTCATGGTATATCTGAGTGAGATGTAAGACATATAGGTTATACATGATACATGGATATACATATGTTGAACATTCCTTAACCTAGGGATTACATCAATGTTGGGAGTATGTCTTCATAAGGTTATATTATTATGTGTTATATGTTAATATGACCTTTCCATTTATCATGTGGATTTACATTAATTTATTAAAATACCTTTTTCTTTCTTATACTCTTTACAATGATACATTTTATTGATATGCTTACCTCATTATGCTATGTTTTTTAACATAGATTGATGGTGGAGACTTGACATAATTATTATATGCTCCAATGTTTTTGTTTCATTTTACATAGGGTAACATTTATTTTTTTAATTTTTCTATTTCCTTATTATTTGTCATTACTTTATTGAGTGTACCACTATATGACTCTTTATTTGTATGGTTATTTCCTTGTGTGACATTATTTGTATTGATTGTTCATTATATGACTATCCATATGATTGCCTCTTAATTTTAGTGACTATTATTTTATGACATTATTTTATCTCTTCAGTGATTATGTAATTTATTATGTGCTCTTATGATTTTTGTTTTGTGTGACATTGTATGCTCTTGAGTTTCTATGCATGTTCATGTGCATCATGACCATGAAATTTTGTGTATGTGTTCATGACTACAAAGATTGTGGTGTCATGATCCATCTCACACATTCTTCTTATTTTACGTGAGTCCATGATGGATATCATGCATCTCCTATGTAGTTTAACACTAGGTTATTGTTTTTTTTAAGATCATTACTATTAATGTATGCTTCACTGATACATTTACTAAACATGAACCTTGTATGCTTTAGCTTACATGTTTCATGTGAAATTCAATAGTAAATTTTTATATTATGATATGGTTTCCTCATATTACCACTTGATTTAACATAATAATTTTTTTTCTATATAATATGATACACCTAACTCCTTTTTTGATGAGTGATCCACAAGCTACATCCCTCACCTCAAAAGAGTATCATGTAATGGGTAAGTCATATAGTTTCAACCCTTTAACATATTCAGATTTTTCATATTTTGTTCAAATGATATAAATAATATGGTTGATTTATTTCAAATTATGGATTATTTTGTTAATATTATGGTTTATTTGGTTCATATTATGGTTCAGTTGGTTCATATTATGATATAGTTGATTCAAAATGGCACATTATATATATATTTTAAAAGATGTAGGGTATGTGTGGGGCATTATATATATTACATAGTTTCATATAAATTCATACTATCATATTGGGGGCATAATATCACATATATTTATGATTTTTTATATCAAATTGGTATATTTTAATTATATTTTGAGGCATAAACATTGTTCATGTATCCACCTCTTCATATTTTCTATTCACATGATGATAATAAAGGTAACATTATGAATATAAAATATGTTTTAACAATTAATTTAGACTATAGTAGATTCAAATAAGAGGATGATATATTTATTCACCTATACATATGAACTTAATATGTGTTTTCATAAAATTTGGAGCAGTGTGTTTAATGTTTCTATGTCACTTAACTACTAAGCATTATTTTGTTTACAATGTGAAGATTACATTACATCTTTCTCAATCTAAGGTGCTAACAAACTCAGGGTCTCCATTGAATAATAACAAGCCCAAGTATTTATCAAATTATTTTAATGTGACATCATGATCCACACATAAAGGTGTAGTTATTCCTTGACTTATGTAATTTCAATTATTTCAGTGATCTTTAATACTTCAGAGTTTATATCATAAATATGAATTGTTTTTTTCATATTTCATTATATATTTTACATAGATAAAATATAAACATTTGAGTTATATTTTAAGACACCAATAATGGTTACACTTATATATCACATTTATTATGCTTTTACTCTAGCATTGCCAACACCTGAATAAAAGGGGGCATTTATATACACATAAGTTTTGTAGTAGACACTTCAAAATGATAATTCATAGGAGGATTTTAGGCACTTGAATTTGGTATTAGACACTTGAAAATATCAATTATAACATATATTTATCCCATATGAATTTTACGTACATATTATAGATACTCAAATTTGGTCATGAATACTTGATAAGTTTAGTTTTAGCCAACATTTTGTGAGACCACTATTTTCACAATGCTTACTTTTGGAAAATAATTTTTTACACACATCCTTATATGAAATGCTCTATATTTATTAAGACATTATATTTTATAATTACCTTATGTTTGAGATAATGGATTTTATATTATATCATGATGTTAGTTTAATTATTTATTTTAGTTGTCTACTATGATGATTATTATATTTATATAGTAGTAGAGATATTATTTATTAAGCATATTATTGATTATACATATTTTTATATGATTGGCATGAGTATATTGACATTGATATGGTATGCCTTAGATATATTTCTATATATTTTTTATTGATTGAGATTACTTATTTTGTTTACATTCTACATTTTCAGTTATCTAGGGTAGTGTATTTTATGTGTGAATTGATGTGCAGGTGATAGAGAAGGCCAACGAGGGAACTAGGTCTAACATACACATGATTTCATCATTATAATAGTAGTTTAATTACTAATTTAATTCCCAAAATCCAAACGCAATTCTATTTTTATATTTACACCTAGTCATAATTTATGAACCTTCTTTCTCCTCCTAACACTATTCACCCATTTTATACTATCCATACTTCTTGTTCTAAACCTTAAGAGTCACTTTAACATTATTATCACTCATTAAAGTAAATTTTTAAACCACATAAGTTTTATCCTTGACCAAAACACATATGGTAACTTTAAACCAAGTTTGAAAGTGGCTATAAAGTGTTTTAGAGGTAGATATTTGTGTATTTTTGACCCAGTTGACTATAGGTTAGAGTAAGACTTATTTGAAGTGTGGATGAATTCATATGAAAACCTATGTGCCCATTTATGGCATGGGATATTTGTATCATTAAATAGGCATGGACTTACCTTTATTTCCCACATGGGATTGTAATAAGATTTAAAGCTTGTGTGTAATTTTCAACCAAGATCCAAGGAATGGGAAGGGACACATGTCACCTTCCCATTGGCTAATAGATGTTAGTGTTTTCTTATATGAGGAAATAAATCCTTCTTTGGAATTAAATTTATTTCCCATTTTCACTTTGAGAAGTGGTAGGATATCGAAATGAGAGAATGAGAAATGAGAGGTAAGAAGAAAGAGAGATCGTCTTATGAGGAGATCAACCAACCAAACATTTGAAGAGGAATTATATGATGTTGAAACAAGTAAGGAACCTGATATAAGCTTCCATATTCCTTTTTATTTTTTATTTATGTTATTAATTTGAAAGATAATATTCTCCATTTTTTTTAATTTTTTTATGGAGGTGTAGGGCCACTGGCCTACCCTCATTTTATCTTTACTTGCCATAGTTGTGCGTATGGTATCTATTTGAATTTTATTACCCACTTGATATTTTAAGATGCATATTCCATCCTATTTTAATTATTATTATTTTAAATCCATTTCTTGATTAAATTTGATGTCATTAGGTTTTCCATTTGGTTTTAAAATTACTTGTCTTATTTTTTATCTTTTTGCACAATAGAAGTGTCTTAAGGAACCATGTTCCCATGCCTTATTACATGGTTCTTCTTTGTGTAGTGGTACTGGTTAGTGGAACTAGGTTTAGATTCCCCCTACATGGTTATTTGGCATGTTTGATTGGGTTAAGTTCCTCCCATGTCCAAGAGAAGTGGAAGGACAAGAGGGATACATCCCCATTGGCTCCTTCTCCCTTGGAAAGCTTTATTATGTTTTAATGTTCTTATGGTTGCCTTGATATTTATTTTTTCAAATATTGTTTTTAACATTATTGAATTTTTTATTTAGGTTATGGAATTATCTAGTGGAATATGTGTTAGTTATCATTCTAGTTGAGTATCCTACTTGAGATTTTAGCCACCAACCAAATATCATCTTGCTAACATTGACCTACATTATATACTTAATGATAACTATGCTTAGATATGGATTCATAGGCTTAGAGATGCCTAGGTCAGTTTTCTTATAATGGAAAATGAATGGGAGGTGAGCCCATCCTTAGTTACTCTTGTAGGTTGTATGTGGAGCATACTTGAAGACTTATTATTTTAGTTATTTTTAGTAAATTTTTAAAAAACATTGGTTGTTTTAAAATCCATTATAATTTAATATATAGTTGTAATAATTGTGAAAAAAATATGGAACAAATTTTGATGTAAACTTTATGAGTTTCAACGATTATTTCCTTGTATTAGTTCTAGTCAAAAGAAAAAAATGAAATAAAAATAAATATTGAATGGAATTTTAATGCATAAATATTGAAGAAATTTAATTTTCATGAAATGTTATTCTATTGTATGTATTCAATGTTATAAATAAATGTGAAAATTTAGATATGAATGCTTTCATTGCCTTGTTTCTAATATGCATTAAAGAGGATATTTTGGTTTCATAATGTTTATGAATGTTATATTTCACCCAAATATCCCATAAAATAATTTATTCATAAAATATAATCTTCCAAAAATCTATAAAAAATTTTAGATTAATTTTTGGAGTCACAGAGAGAAAGATACAAATTTTTGAAGTTAAAAATCTTAATCTACCTAAACTCCTTAAGAAAATTGAACAACTTTGAATATTTTATTAACATTAAAAAATGAGGTGCAATTGGGCCCAAAATAATTTTATAATAAAATTGATAGATTTTGGACCCAATGCCACTTGTTTCATAATTTTAAGGTCTACATGTTGCTTGTTATAATTTTTTTAAATATTTCTATATGTAAGGTAATTTGTGGCCTCACATTCCCTTAGAAAGGGCATTACAACCTTTATGCAGGGTAGCCTAGTATTAGGCTAGTGGTCACCCATGTGACTATGTGGTGTGTTTTATATAACCCTAAGGGATAGAGTGGTAGGTAGAATATTAGTGGTGATCTCCACAACTTATGGCCAAAGCATTCACATGTTATTAAGTGAACAATTAGAAGTTTTTTGGGTTATATGCCACGTGGTGATCCCACCCTATGGGTTATGTGAATGAGGATGTTAACATGTGTTGAATCCAACACAACTAACCATGTGGTTAACATACAAAGATTATATCATTTTTAATTTAAACCTTATTTTATGAATGACTTTTTCTTTATAAAGTTTTGACCCATTATACAAAATTCCTAAACCAAAACTAATTTACTTATAACTAACATGTTTTATATAGATGATTGTCACCACTGGGATAAGCCTCCCCTCCTAAATTTTTTCCCTCTTACATGCAGAATAAGTTTTCATACTTGAAATAGTCTTATTATCAAAATATACTAATTTTATCCTAGGGAGGCCATTTTAAACATGTTCAACATTTATAGGTTCCTAAAATCCCCAGAATAGGTTGACCCCAAAAGGGACCCCCATTAATTTTATTTTATCTATTGTATGAAATTATGCTTGTAATCTAATTCTAATTTTTTAAAATAATTCTACCTTAAACTTTTATTGGTATCCATTAATGGTTATAGAGGATATTGAAGTTCCCAAATCATTGTTTGGACAACTATGGGATTTTGAGATCGCCTAGAGACATTTTATAAATCTGATTACTTATAGAATAAGCCCCTACATCTTTGTATCATGTCATAATTTATAAATGAAATAATTCTAATTGTAAAAAATTATTGGATACCCCATTAATTTTAGTCATCTAAGGGTAAGGAAGGTGGAGAGGGATGACTATGGACAAGTCATTCTCTAGCACTCCCCCCCTTTTTCCATATCTAAGTTTAAACCTAAAATGAAGGGTTATTAACATTTATGGGACACCATAAGGATTCTCAGGGGTTTTAAACCATGTGTAGATATTAAAAATAAATATTTATATTATTTTAGTCTTGTACATTTGGTAAACATCAATCATGGTTCTATCATTCAATTTTAGACCTCCTTGTTGCCAAAAGGCTCAAATTCACCATCTCATTATGCCTAAATGCTTATCAATTAGTTTGATCCATATCATTATAACAAACCATGTCTCTTATATTTTTCATAAATATTAAAACCTTATAAACATCCTTCACTATTAGTTTCATATCCATACTTATTTTTTAGCCTTCTAGATACTACTAGCCACAAAGGTTTACCACTGAAGGTAGTGTCTAAATCCTTATCTACAATCTAGTTTCCAAAATTCATGAAAATTTCAAATGTTTAAAAGCTTATGGGTAAACCTATTATCTTATTGAACCCTAACATGATATATTTTCAAAAGTTGTGGTATAAATACAAGTCTAAACCTTATCATTCATCATCTACAAAATACTAAGAAAACACAAACAAAAGCTAAATAAATCAACTACACAAGCACTCTATTATTTATTTTTCATCCCTATTTTCATATCAATAATAGGATCAGTAATACTATAGGTATGAATCATTGAAATAATATCCCATGAGTGATATTTCTCTAGTTACAAGCTAGATCACCTCATGCATCATCCTATAGTGTATTGGACCTTAGTCTACACACTTTCACATAGAGGGGATAAATACATAATTATGAGACCCTCATTAGATTATCAAATGTGTATGTATCATGCACTAATAAATTATTATTTTTGTCATCTCAACACCATGAGCCCACTAACCTATTTTAATCAAAACTCATTCCATGGGTGAAGAAGGGTGAATATCTAGGGTTTGATCAATTAGTGAAGAGTGACAACCTATATCCTAAAATTGAATACACCAATAGAAATGTAATATAAAATATAGAATAGTGAAGTTTGTTATATTCATATCTAGTCATTATTTCATATTGGACACATTTTTCATAGTTTTACACTAGCATTGATGGTAGTGTTTATGGCCATAAAAGTGAAATTTATAGAATCTAATTATTGATATATAAAAATAATCTTGAATAATTTACACTAGTTTCTAATGTAAATATACTTTCACACAATAAACCATATAGGTTTCATTATTTCTTATTTTTTAAAATATATTTCAATATCTATACTATTTTTACCAACCTCAATTTTTTAAATTCAAAATATTGTTTATCTATGTTTTCTATTAATTGGCCTCCTATATAATAGTTTATCACCATTGT
This sequence comes from Torreya grandis, assembly GCA_037957365.1. NCBI lineage: Eukaryota > Viridiplantae > Streptophyta > Pinopsida > Cupressales > Taxaceae > Torreya > Torreya grandis. The sequence goes on along the minus strand of JARHVA010003010.1, from coordinate 2,118,962 downwards.
ACTTGAACTAGTTCTATATTATTTACCATGTCCCCAACCATTATAATATTTTTGGGTTAAACACCATGTCCTCATATGATAAATGAGTCTGATCAGATGTGATGGTGAAGATGGGATGTTCCATCCTTAAGGGGGCTTAGTTGAGATATTTTATACCCCTTTAGAGGTAAAGTGGGTGCTATATTATTTTGGTTGAGCATTTTCCATGACTTAAAATTAGTTGGAAAATATGTTTTAATTATGACTTAACTACAAATTAAGACATATGATTAGTTGTACTCACTTGAAGACATTTTTTAGCACTACAAAGAGTTATATAGAATAACTAAATATAGTGGTTTCTTAAACCCACCATTACTTTTTCAAACATCATTATTAGGCCTTATAGACATGGGGCCTACTAGGTCATCTTAGAGAGTGTTAGGATTATTGAGATCATGTTGGGTGATTTGAATGACTAGGGTTGACATGGTTACATAAACTGCCATACAACCACATGTGTATTATAAGTTGTGTTATTTAGTCATGTGTGATAATTACATTTAATTATGCATTGTGTGCCACATAGTTGTCTAACTATAGGTAGTATAGGTGAGGAGAATGTGTTTTGGAATTTTTTTAAAAAATAGTATGTTTTGTGTGCTTTTATTCATGTAAATTTTTTAGGCATAAAACATTTACCTTACTTTAATTGAGCCCTTAAATCAGTCATATTTATCCACCTCACTATATCCTAAGTACTTATATAGACCTATCCCTTCTAAATTTTTGTCTTACATCTATATAAATATTCTTATTACACCTATATAAATATTATTAATTGTTAAAATCCCCTTTAAGCATTTATATGTACATTTAAATTTCTTAAGATCAAACTTTACCCTTTTTTAAGCCCCTAACTTTGGTTTAATGGAGTTTTCATGCCATCTTGATATCTACCTTGGTGCATCTAGATATTTTGGCAAGTGGTTAGCTAAATAGTTTTGATATCTATATGGAGGAAGCAACACAAAACATGTGCTAGTTGGCCAATGGCTAACCATCTCGTAGATAATCGTATGTTGACAAAGATATAAAGAGAGGTGGTAAGTGGAACATGGGAATCATAGGGTCATAGAGTTAGTGGTTATGATGATAAAACTAAAAATAAACACTCAATATACAACTTCCACCCTAGAAAAGATGATCTTGAAGGCCTATATAAAGAGATTGAATTAGAAAAATAAATAGATGACAATTATAGCAAATCTCTGGTGGAATGATTTTGGAATCATGCTCTATAAATCATGTTATAATGGCCATTAAGGATTATACATAGAATGGAGGCCACTATGGATCCAAGTGTATGTTCCCAAGCTCATTTGTGAGACTCTAGGTTGTTCATAGTATGATTTTTAATTTAAAATCTTATTATGGAATTTGAAAGTTAGTAATGGTGTTTTTCTAAAATACACTCATGTTTATCTTGGTTCACATGTTTTTTAGTATGGTTATGGGAACATGATCTAAATTTCATGTATTTTGTTGGTTTTTCATTTTAGTGAAGTCTTTATATTTTCATGGCATCATCATCATACTACATGAAAAATGAGTATAGATCTACACCCATGAACCCAACCCTTGTTTAATTTATATCTAGTAAGTATGGAGAATAACTTGAATCTAATTAGTCTTTTGAACCACTCAATATGTATATGACCCTAACCTTACCCCAAGATAAGCATGCACCTATGGGTCTACCCCTTAGCTAGGTTAATGTTACATTGTTTGAGTCTTCCCCCCTTGTTGAAGCCTCACACCATGGCACAACTAGCCCAATGTGGGCCCTAATTCCTTCTCATATGTGTTTTATGTGAGTGCATAGGGATTGTGACTATTATGAATTGATGCAGGCACAGTTGAGTGTTAAATTTTGATTATAAAAGGAGTTATCATATGCTTGCACTTGTTTATAGGAAATCCATCCAGACTTTGTATAACATTTTGGTTTCATTATCAGGACTCATGTTGAATTTTATTATTGTGATTGTATGATAGAATAATGTACCAAATTTCTCTCAATAATATTGAGCATTGGGTACACCAAGTGTAAAATTATTTTATGTAGAAGCATCCAACCTGTAAAGGATAAAAATCAATAATATGGGTTCAGGACAACTTATATGATGCTTTGTATAACATATTTGTTATGAGTTACTTGAGCATGTGTACAAGTGGTTGGATACATATTCAATCCTCATAAGAAGAATCTATGGATGGCACTATGAGTAGACAAAGGAGTGCCTAAAGAATCTTGGGACCCTAGATGCTCCATAGACTAGAGCAGTGGATAAATGGTGGCAAGGAACTCTAAATAGCTACATGCCTAAGTTTATAGTATTAAATTATTCATGCCCTAAGGAAGTATAGTATTGGTTCTTGCACAACCCTAGAGGTACATTTGGGGAATATTTTGACACATAGTTTAAGAAGCTAATGTTTGACTATGGTTTTGAAATTTTGGTGATGGAAGGCTAAAATTCTTTTGTGTATGAGTTATGTAAATGGGAAGAGAGGAATGTGTAGGTGAGGCATGATGGGAGGGGATGAGATAATTGACACCTAAGAGCTTAGAAGACAAGCCTATAATAAGATATGGTACATACTAATGGAATATCTAGAACCTATAAGTTCTTAAAGGATGTATAATGAATGTGAAGGGAATGGGAAAGGATTTATTGAAAACAACAGTGTGAATTTGGGAGTTATAATGAAGTGATGGATTAATCTCAACACTTGACAAGTGTAGAATTCACTAAGTAAAATTTGGTGAGTATAAATACACTTTACGTGCCTACCCATTTTGAACCCATATTGTATGCTTATGTGCTAGGTACCCCACTAGAATATAGTATAAAATTGATTATTAACATTGCCAACACCTTAGATCTTAGACATTTTGTAGATTTAGATTGTAACTTTATTATTGAACAAATTATTCCATATAATGAGGTGAGCATAACTATGTCTAAACCATTGAGTTCTAGATCACCATATCATAACTTGAATGTGAGTATAACAACATAGCCAATGTCAGTAATACAAACTGGGAAATATCCTGTAGGAAGTGGTTTGGTGCCACATACAAGTAGCACAACACTAGAGACATCAACTACACTAATAGGAATGATGCAACTAGTTCTTACCCTTGGGGTTAGAGGTAATGGATAAAACATGCTAGGGGGAGGAACTAATATTCCTAGTGGAAAAAAACTAGCACCAAGAGGGTAGGCACCAAGGGGTTAAGTTCCATATGTACTAGTATCCCCATACAAAAGATCTACTAGAAAATGCATATGTAATTCCTAAAGTATCATGATGGGAAAATGTTGTAAAACATGTGTTGAAGTATTAACTACAATGGCATGAACAAGGCATAACCTAATCAAAGCATAAGGCTACTCAATTTGAAACCACTTTACTTAATTGTTCCCACACTTTGTATAAGAATTTTGATCCTAAATAGGCCATGATTGACTATGATACCCTAAACTATGCATTCCTAAAGGAGTTTGACATACTAGAGTTTGAACAATAGAGCATTGTTATGCTAAAAAAAATTACCCAAGGAATCATAGAGAGTGTATTCTTGTACAATGCATAGTTTAAAACTCTCCTATTAAAGCTTCCATATGATATACACCTTTCTCAATATACATAATGGTCCACTAGGGGGTTTCTGATGCCATTTTATAGGGTACTTTCTATGAAGACTTTTATAGACCCTTGAGAAGTGCTTGAAGTCATACTCAAAGCTAAGGTAGTTAAAAGTGTAGATACTAGGATTATCCTATTTATGGATGCTAAAATTACATTTATAGCATGCCATCTCTAAAATATTATCGCCATATCTATGCATGACCCTCAAATTGGACTATGACACACTGAATACAAAGTAAAAGGACATAATAAAACTAACTACCCATAGAGAAATGTGCACACTCTAATTATAAGCTATGAAGTCTATCAAAAAATGCATGACATGTGAAACTTCCCTTTATTGTATCGCACCATCCAAGTCAACATAACCATCTATTATTATTTATGCAATTCCTACACTTATATCACTTTTAACTTATAGGTGATTGTCAAAATGCATAAAAACATGGAAAGGGGCATGTGATAGGATACAATAGCTATCCAATGGAAATAAAACCAAGGGAATGATGGCTACATCCAATAGAATATATGATTTAGGATGTGATGAGGTGATAAAGGGGGAGATGGAGGATGTGGTGGTATAAGGTTCCTACTACACTCATGTTATAAGTGTGTCTTAATAGAGCATTATCAGCATGATTTCCTTACATATCCCAATTATGGGTATTATTAAGGGACCCATAAGGTCAAATAATGCCCTAAACTTTATACAACATTGACCTAAGGAAAGCTTGGTGTCAATAAGGGTGTAGGGATGATCAGACTAGAGAAAAAGATGGAAACATAGACCTCAAAGGCACAACCTACATGAAAAATATAAGTCAAGGAATAGGAAATTATTTCAAAGTGGGTTTACCACTCAACCACTGAATTCACCAATACCTAAGTTACACCATGAGTATGGAGATCATGTTTGAAATAAATGTATACCATAGTTTAAACCAATAATTATGCCTTATCTAGACCCAATGCATCAGAAGGACATACTATAATAGGATATGAACATAATCCAAAACTTACAAGGGGAGTTATAATTAGCACATGACCTAGAAGCAAAGATTGGCATAAATAGGAAAAAGTAGGATAGTTGAGAGGTTGAATTATAATAATTGACCAAGATCCTTTGCCTCCTATAGATTGAGGTCAAGTTACCCCTATCGAATAAATTACTCCATAGACATATAGGCCAAAATCAATTTGAGGTGGTCACACCACTCATGGAGAGGGTGTGAGAAGCTGACATACTTATAATATTGAATATAACCAAGAATTTTTAGTGGATGCAACCATTGATGGTTAGTCTTTCTATGAGGTTATTGTAGACATGGGTGACAAGGTTAACATATTGACAAAGACTGCTTAGGAAAAAATGGATAGCCTAGCCTTACAACCTTCCCCTCATGTTTTCTTCATGTCCAATAAGACCCAAGCATAGCCTTTCAAAATTTTGAAAAACATAATTATAGATATCATGGGTACCAAATTATGGGTTAACTTTGAAGTCATAAAGTTAGCAGAGTAGTAAAACTACTTGATGATCATAAGAAGGCCATGGTGTTATGAAAACAATACAGATATGTGCTTTAAAGGGAACTACATGAACTTTGATAATGGAAAGGAGAGGGTAGTTATACCTCTTTCAAATGACCAAGGACCCCCTATATCGAGAACATGGATATTAAGGATGAAATCGACCATATCTATAACACCATAGTGTAAGGCATTGAGACCATAGATCTAAAAAATAAGGAATCCTCTCTTGGGAGGATGGATATTTAGCCTCAAACACTATAGGTTTTACTTATGATCGATGGGTTGAGGAATCATATGAGACAACTAGCCAATGGTACCGCTTGGTATGAGAAAAGGTGCTAAAACTAGTAAATATAGGCTAGATATAGATTGATCACACTCCTAAAAGATGGATCCCTTGTACCAAAAAAAGGGAAAAATAATGTTTCACATTAGTAAGGGAAAACTTGTTGCACTACCAAGGTATGAAGGTATTAATCCTATAGAATACTATGTCTATGACATTGAGTCATGTTTACTAAAAGATGTGGATATAATGGGCACACTAGTGTACACATTAAAAGTAATTATCATTAATTGGTGGGAAGTGTAGAATCCTGGCTTACCAACTTGGAAAGATGTAAAAGTGACCATTTTTACTATATTTTAAAAGAGAAACAAGGACCTAGACATTTTATCCTACTCTAGTGATTCTAAATCCATATTACATGTACAACTTTACAAAGAAACATGGACTATTTGTGTTAAAAATACCCCAAGAAATCTATGGGTACATGTCTTCTACAGAACCTTAAAGACTTGGGTATGGGCATGGTACATCATAAATGAGACATACCATGAAACAATAGACTTGGATGCTCTTAAGGAGAATTTTGTTTATACCTTCTCCTTTTTTTTAAAAAATATTGAACTAATTGAGACATTATAGATATTTCAAATGTTAGTTTCTGAGGACACCTTTATATTAGAAGAATGCCTAAGAGACATATTCAATAAAAGGGGTTGGAACTCCCAAACTTATTCAAATAACAAATTTTAAACAATGACTCTAGTAATGAAGATTATGACACTTGGAAATCATGTAATTAGAAGAATTTGGTAGGAGGTAATAATTTTGTACACTAAGTTTAGGATGGTGCCCTAAAAGAAGAAAACCCTTACAATCTTCAAGTATATACAACTGAGGGTAGTAGATAGGTTGTGGATTCACACTAGGAGAAGCATGAACCTTACTAGGCACTATTAAAAACTACCAAGGTATATATCATCGTTGAAGGGGATCCTAAGTTTACCACTCTGGTCACCTATTGGTATGACATGGAACTAGCACATATTGTTGATCTGCTAAAATAATTCCAATACCTATTCTCATGAAACTATAAGGATATGAAATGTTTCCACCCATCCCCTATAAATATGAGTATCAAATTAGTTGATGGTGTGAGACCAGTCAAGAAGCATCCCTACACAATGAACCCAAATCTTCATGTCAAGGTCAAAACTAAGATTGATGGCATGCTAGCTATAGGAGTTATCTACCTAGTGCAAGATTCCAAATGGGTTAGCTCTATGGTCATCAACATCAAAAAGTATGGGTACATTTATATTTGTGTTGAGTAAAGGATGTTAAATGTTGTCTATATGACCGACCATTTCCCAACTCTATTCATTGATGAATTATTAGATGGCATCACAAATTGGTAAATATACATGTTTACTAATGGATTTTTAGGTTACCATCAAGTCTAGATCAAGGAGGAAGATAATCCAAAAACCACCTTTATAATTGATTGGGGATGTTTTATGTATAATGTGATGCCCTTTAGGGTAAATAATGTGCCAACAATTTTATCTTGGGTGGTGATAATCACATTCACAGACTTTATTCACGAGTTTTTCCAAGAGTATTTAGATGATTAGATAGTGTATAGATTGGTAAAATATAACTATGATAATTTTCACCTAATGTTTGAAAGGTGTCAACAGTTACAAATTTATTTGAGTCTCAAAAAGTGTATTTTTGCAATGTCATTTTGCACATTTCTTAGGCACATTATTTTCAAGGATGGTCTGCTCATTGATCTAGAAAAAATTGAAATCATCCTGTAACTTCAAACACCATCAACATAGAAATATGTCCATTCATTTCTAGGACATTATGTATATTACAAAAAAATTATAAGGAATTATGCCAAGATTTAATCATCACTAGAGGCACTATTGTGGAAGGATGGCCCATTTTATTGGGGTGTGATATATGAGAATGTTTTTGAGACCCTAAGGTTAAAGTTGGAAAGTTTACCAATACTACAATTTATTAACTAGGAAACTCCCTTCCATGTCCACATTGATGCCTCTGGTACTACAATCAACACAATTCTCACACAACCAAGTGAAGGGAAAATGGATCATCCTATTTATTTTACAATTAGGAAACTAAGGAATAAAAAAATTACACCATGATCGAGCATGAGGCATTTTCCATGGTCTATGCCTTGTAAAAGTTTAGATAGTATTTTTTGGTAACCCCATTTATGGTGTCCATAGTGAAAAAAATTCTACAATCAGGTTTATCATGATCAACTATGTTTAATGATGTAGAAGAATAAATCATAACATGTGATGTCTACCAATACATAGGAAATCCAAATGAGATGGATGAGATGCCCCTCATCCCCATCTTTTAATAGGTTCTATTTGAAAAATTGGTATTGATTTTGTTGGGCCTATTACTCCTACTACAAGGTAAATAGGCACAAAGTACATTCTAGACTACAGATTATTTTACTAAATGGGAAGAAGCAATGCCAACCAAATACTATATAGCCATGATGATAGAAAGATTCATTTAGGAAAACATTATCATTAGGTATGGGTGCCCACTTAGCTTGACTAGCAACCATGACACACATCTCATCAATGAAATAATTTATATCCTATTATTTGAGTATATGGTGGTGTACCATAGAATGACACCCTACCACCCCCAAGCTAATGGCACCATGAAAGTAATCAAGAAAATATTGAGGATATGGCTAATAAAAATTTGTGAAATTGTTAGTAAAGATTAGGATGACCATGTATCAGCTATGTTATGGGCCTATCACATGATATATAAGTTCCTAAACAAGGACACACCATTCCAATTGGTGTTTGGTACAAAGGCCATTTTACCTATAGAGTTATTAGTTCCTTCATTATGCATCATGCATATTGGTTGATTTTATGGCCAAGAGTCATGAAGAGCATGCCTAGAATATTTAGAGAGGCTGGATGAGATATGCACCCAAGCACAATGGAGCTAGTATATATAGAAGGCCCACCAAAAAACATGATATGAGAAGCACATGAAGAGCTAGGTGTTTATATAAGGTACATTGGTCCTTTTATATGATTCTAAGTACCTAAGGAACCTAAGGAACCTAAGAAAATAATAAATTAGGTGGATGGGACCTTATGTAATCTAGATCATCTTGGAGACTGGCACATGCAAGCTATACATGTTGATCAAAAAATTCTCCTTGATTTGTTTAATGTTAATACCATCAATAGAATGGTGTTTTCACCCTCTAATGTTATATTTTTGGTCAAAAAATGGGTGATTTGTATTATGACCATAATAAAATTAGCATGAGCCAAATATTTTACCTTATGTTTTTTTATGTTGTTTAAATAAGTATGGCACTTTCAAGCCTATAATAGAACACTCCTAGTTCTTTTACTCTCATAAATCTAGTTATTTGAGTTGAATTTAATAAATTTTAAGCACCTATGTCTAGACACCTAAGTTTCTAGTTGTTTGTGAAGTATGTCAAGCTAACTAAACTATAAGTATAGTTTGATGTGTAAAGTGCACATGGTATTCATGTGTAAGAGACCAAAAGGAGATAGTGAGGCACTAGAAGACTAGTGAAAAGATTTGTATGGGGTAGGGGAGGTCAAAGCAAGAGATAGTAAAGCATAGATAAATTAAACAAGACAGTGAGGCACACTTGAAATTAATCACAACACTAGAGAAGAGATGAAACCTAGGAGGTTGAATCATGCACATATAAATCATTATGCCTAGGTAACCATAAGAAGGTAAGGGTCATGCCAGGATAAACAAAGAACAATGAAGTGACCATTATGATAGTTGGCACCCACCCAATAGTTGGTGATAAGTGAGAATTTAAACTATTTATCACTTCCTTCAAGAAACTGTTAACAAAATTTATGCTATATAATGATGATATAAAAACAAAGATCAACATTAATGAGTAGATGATGATAGATTTTATCAAATTTTATGCATCTTAATGATGTCAACCATTAATTTGGTAGATGATAATAATGTATAAGACTGACTTTGGTAAATGTAGGTGGTTTATTTGTCATTTTCAAGAGATTAGAGCAAGGAGACAAAGTTAATAGAAAGAGAAAAAGCTACCAGAGAGAAAATAAGTTCCCCACAACCTTCCTAAGTGTGAGAAAAATATTGAATAGGAGATTTAATTTTTCCCTAAGGTGAAGAGGAGGTAAACATATGGAATTTGAATGGGTAACAAGAAAGTATAGGTTTTATCAAGATAAATAATCCACCATTAAATGGGTGGAAGTTCAAAATTCAACCACACAGTCATATTTCTCATAGCTATGAAGCAAACTAGACACCATTTTAGACTTTGATAGGATAAATTAATTATGTTTTAACAATAATAGGTTTAATATGGGGAAGAAAAGATCGATCTCAAATTACATATGGATGTGAAGAAGTCAAAATTAGTAAGAGAATAAACTAATACAAAATTTGAGGTGTAAATGGTAAAGGGCATTAGCATCATGAAGGTTGTCTAACTATGAACATAAATCTCACCTACCTAGAAATGGAGTACCCACCATAAGTCATGATGGGATAAAACTAGGTCTCCCTTTCCCATGTGTGTAAGTTGAAATACTATAACCATAGAATGAGCAATAATGTATAAGATCTAAATAAGAATTAGATGGTGGATACAAGTAAGAAGACAAAGTTAAGCACTATGCTCTTTAATGTCTCCATAAAAAACAAGTTATAAACCATGGGTACAACATAACTCTTTGAGATACCAAGCTTTGATAAGCTAGAATACCTAATACACTTATTTCTCTTTTGGGTGTATGGTGACTAGTTCTATTTTGTTAGATGGTGCATGATAATTTCTATAAGCCTTATAAGCAAAATCATAGGGCTACCTTGAAAAATAATGGATATACATGAGATGATGGATGATGATGTAGAATTATATATGTTTGTAATGTTTTTTAGATATTACAATTTAGGATTTACATTCCCCATAAAATACATTCAAGACCTAGGCATAAGGGTAATAACACACCTGGTAAGTACCAAACTTTGCTCTGATGGTTGATGGTCAGACATAAGAAAAACATTCTTTTCTATTTCCCACCACATAATAGAAGGATAAATTTTTAATATCTCTAAATTTACCATAGAAGATTTTATAAATAGTGTACAAGAATTCCATCAAGTGCATGAGACTTTCTGGTGGGGATACATACTTATCCTAATGGTGATGGAGGAGATAGGTGTGTTGAATGGAAACAATGACCACCTATAGATGTTTCCACCAAATCATGAGTCCCTAGAGGTGAAGTATTAAGACTACATCTACCCCTAGTTTTTCATAAAATTACAAACTAGAGTACAGGGGTGGTTTGATAAGTATGTGTAGGCCTTTAGAAAGGAGTGGTGCATCCCAAAAGAACTCCCTTAGAAACACTTTTATGTGGTGCACATAACACTCATAGAAGGGCATATTTTAGGTTATCTCTGATTTCCTTATGTATTTTTGGCTAAATACTTTATGGTGGTGATTAAGAGGATCCCAAATGCATAACAGATTAATATCTAGGCCAAGGTCATGGATTGTGATAGAAGGATGATGAGGTGCCAATTTGTGCATCCCAGAACAAAGGTAGCCAAGGATGAGGGGGATGATAATGAAAAACCTAACATGCATCCCCTCTAGATGGTTATAATCAATAAGATAATTTTTAACTTATACTATGAGATACAGCCACATAATAAGGGTGGAGACCTTGACAAAGATGATGATCACCCCTTCCTAGTTAATGATGAAGGAAAGGACATGTTAAAAGTCTAGGAAAAGTCACTCTATAAGAATTAGGGTGAAAAATTAAAATAAATTATAGAGTCCATACAACTAAAGATAGCCTCCAAAAAAGACTAAGGTACCTATGGAATTCCCTATCAAGACGCTTGTAGACATAGAGAAAGAGGTGGCCCTAGTGCCTATACTATAAGAAGAGACTAAAGAAGACAAGGTAGGGAATTATATCCTATAAATATAATAATGTGAAGAGGAGCTCAATGCTAGAAACATTCATGAAGCCTTACAAAGTGAGGTGGTCATATCACTAAGACTAAATGAGTAAATGATAAGCCTTGCATCTAGCTTAACCTTTCTAAAGATCCCACAAAAGAAAAAAAAACCAATTTATAAAGATAAGGATTCCTTTAGTGGCCCCCTAATCCATCGAGAATAAAATAATGGCCTAGAAGAAGATGGGATTCAGTGAGGAAGATATAAACTAGGCTTTGGTACTTGAAGAAAAGTGAAAACTTGACTAGGAATAGAAGAAAGAAAAGTTGGAGAAGAGGGCCCCAAAATTACCCTCAAGTGTAAAACCAATAATATAGGTGGTCAAATAAGATCCAAGTGGCCCTACTAGATAAGTAGAGAAAATTATTAAGGCACACCCAAGTAGTGAAAGCATATCTAGAATAAAATAAGGCAATAATGGCACCTCAAAAAAAAATAAAGACAATAGAGGAGCACCAATATCAATAAGATGACCTTGGTGCTAAAGTTATAACCCTTGAGATAAACATTGAGAAGCCCCAAGATGAAGAAATAAATGAGTAGGAGAAGTTTGATGAAGTAATCCCCAAGGACTAGATAAGTGACTCCTCAAAGGAGCATGCTGAAGAGAGTGGTGGCACCAGTAAAGATGAAGAAGTACACATGGAGGAGAAGGTCATCCTCAAAAATTGTGTCAGAGAGTTAAACATTAGAGAAATGATGGAGAAATATTGGGGGGATGAATATATATACTTATACAAAGCTATGCCCCCACAAAACACCATGACTAGGATGCATAAGTGATGTATGGGAATCAAGCATATTGTACAAATTAATCATGTTTAGTTCATTTTTTTCTCTTAGTATGCCTTAGAGTTCATTGGGGTCATTAGGTCAGTCTATTAGTGAGTCTTTTTATCCCTTTTGGCTTTTCCCCCTAAAAAAGGCATTTGAAAATTTGAATTTAAATAAGTATGTTAGCAGTGCTTTGATAAAATGTCAAGTTGTCAAAATGCTTGTGTAGGTTCCTGAAAAAATATAGGTTTGTTTAGTAATGTATTTGTACATACATTTTATGATGTGACATTAGTTAAAATGTGAAATGTAACATCCATGTGTTGGTTGCCAAGAATTAGTTATAGAAAAAAAAGTAGTTTTCTTTTATAGATGTAATGAGTTTTGGATTGATTAGAGGGGAAATCATGTAGGAGAAGTTAAGTTAGGGGTAGAGGATTTAGTAAAGATATTTTTTTTGGAAGGTATAGGTAAAGAGAAGAACAAGAAAGAATTTAAAACCAAGAAGCACCTTGTACTTTGTAACCATTAATAGTGATAATAATGTAAAAAGCAAGAAAAATGAAAGTAACATGGTTTAAAATGTATGTGTTTCTGTATCTTATATTGATTTTATTTGTGATTACATTATTTATGTTGAAAATCTCACATTTTTTATTTGGAATATTGTAACTTGAAAACTATTGTGTCTTACAAAACTATGATGGACTTTTGGGAGACTTTGAAGAAAGAACTCCTTTAAAGAAGATATTGTGTGTTTAAAAATGATATTGGAAGTATAACCATCAGTTAGGAGTGATATTCAAGGATGTATATTATGTATTTTTCTAAAAATTATAAGGACTCAAGATTTGTAGTATGAAGGTACTTTCTCAAAACCCCTGAGTGTTATATCTAAATAGATAGTCAAGAAGTCTTGTTTATTTGATTGAACCTTATAGGAAATGGAGTTTATAAGGTTTTAAAGATAGAGTGAAAGGTCAATGTGATGAACTAAATACCTTTAAGGAGTATTCAAATATAGTAAATATGAAAGTATAGTTTTAAATCCTACCATAAATTTCTATAGATAGATTGTATATCCTTCATTTTGAATAAGCAAATCAAAAAAAATATTCAAAGGATGGGATAAAAAATTGGATGGATTTTTTGTGATTTTAAGATAGGATATAGTGATAATGAGATGGTGTTAAACATTTAAAAAGTTTTTCAAACACCGTTGATAGTTCTAAAGCACATTTAACCCTATTTTATGTCACATAGTCAGACTGCGTTATTAAAACCCATGGAGATTCATGTGCAAAACATGAAGGAGATGTTATATAGGATAAATATGATTAAAAGGACACTTGAATTAATTATATAAAGTTTTATTTAATTTTAATTTCATCCAAATATTATATTCTCTTGTTAACAAACAGTTTGTGTAAACAAGGTATAGTGGGTTTCATGTCTAGAGGGTGATTTGTGATTTATCCAAGAGACCTAACACTAGGAAAAGTTAGAAACAAAATAGATAGACCTTATTCAATTATTTATAAGTTATGAAATTGTTTTTAGGAATGTTGAACCAATTTTTATGCCTCTTGGGCCTGTGAAAGAGTGCAAAACCCCTAGGTCATGATTCAACATAAAAAGTGAAATAACTCATGATTGACTTGATGAAAACTCACAAAATTTTGTATTTTGATAGTTTTAAACATAATAATAAATATTTATAAGGTTTTATACTTATATAATGTCTATATATATTGATATTATGGAATGTTTTGAGGAAAAGAGTCAACAGACCTAATATAGGGTTAACTCAAGAGAATAAGAGGCTAGGATAGGGGTTTAGGAAAGGAGTTAATAAATAAAAATTCATGGAGACTTAGTAGAGAATATAAGTTTGCATAATTTATGACTAGTTCTTTAGTTCCATTCTACACATGATAGTATAAGCAAAGAAACGAATAAAAGGGATATTAGTTGTTAAGGTGGATAGTGGGTCTGAGATGCAAAGTGGATACTAAAGGTTTTAAGTGGGGGTGATTTGAATTGATAAAATTTTTTAAATACATATAGAGTCCATATATGACAAATAACGAACACCTAAGATTCAAATTAAGCAAAGTGAGTTTTTTGGCCTAGAATTCTTGAACTAGTGCAGCTAGTGGGAAATAGGAAGAGGGAGAAAATCTTTGAGAGTTAATAATGAATGAAGATATAATTATAATAGATAAAAATTATTAAAGAGAGAATTAAAATATTCCTTAAGAGTGTAATTAACCAATTGAATGATATCAAACCAGGAGTGGAAGTTGATATGTACAAGAAATTGAAAAGATTAAATGTAGGAGTTAAAGTAAGAAGGTGTTAGATCTTGAAATAGGTAGAGGATAATAATGATACTCTACATCAATAATAAAATTTCATTTGTGTTTTACTAATATATGTATTTGACCTAATTCAAGGTTCCAAAGGCTATAACTTTGATCCTAAAAGATACTAAGGAAGGATAGGAATCTCTTCTTGTTGACCCATGGGCCATGAACCCAATATAATTTGGGAATATGATAATAATAATTTCCATGGAAGTAACATATTTAAATTTCATAAATGATATCAAGGTGAGTAAATTTAATAAAATCCTCAATAAATCAAAAGAGGAAGCACATGCAAATAGGTTCAAATTACAACTTTGTGAGCATGTGGAAGTAGTTGAGCCATCTTTTTTTATCAGTGTCAACACATCATACCTATCATAGTTGGATAAAATTTGTGTATTGGTAGAATATATAACCCTAAGACTCCAACCAAAGATAGTGAAATAAGAAGAAGAAGACCCCAATATTTCACTTTAAAATGAGCCATCAGATAAGCTCCAAGAAGTGTAGGATCTTTTCACAAAGTTGAAGGCATAGAAATAATAGATGCAATATTTTTTAACTTATCCAACCAAGTCTCAGTGATATATGCATGCTTGAATCAAGTAAAGTATGAGGATTATATGATGGCTAAGGTGTAATCCATAGGTAAGTAAAAATTATCATAGATCATGGGTAACACAAATGCATTGAGAAATCAAATCAATGGTCATGAGAGAACCTTGGTAGAACTTTATGCACCATGTAGACTAAGTCTTATGAGAAAGGGAATATTTTGGATGGAATTATGGCAATGGTTAAGGCCAACCTAGAAGCCTTCTAGAAGGATTTATGTAAAATAGATAGACTTTTGCTAGTTAGTTCTTCAAACAAAATTGATAACACCATAAATGAGATCAATAAATTCATAAATGGCTTTGAGGACTTCAGCATAGAGCTCTAGGATAATGCACCTAAGTTTTTCAGTCCAAAAAGCATGATGGATTAGTTTGAGGGTAGACTAAGGTTTTTGTATGGGGTATTTTTGGGCCCCTAACTCTAGTTTAATGGAGTTTTTACACCAAAATAATATCCACATCAGTGCATATAAATATTGTGGCAATTGGTTAGTCAAATAATTTTGATAGCTAGATAAAGGCATCAACAAAAAACATGTACTATTTGGTTTATGGTTAACCATATCCTAGATAATCAAGACATCAAAAAATAACTGAAGAAAGGTGGTAAGTAAAGCACAATAATCATAAGGTCATAGAGCCAGTGATTATGATGATGGTATTATAGCTCAATATTTAATATGCATCTTTCACCCTAGAAAAAATTCTCTTGAAGGCCTATATAAAGAGATCAAGCTATAATATGAAACAAAGGAGAATTGTAGTGAAACTATAATGCAATCATTTTGGAATTATGCTCTATAAAGCTCATTCTAGTAGTCATTAAGGTTTATACATAGAATGGATGCCACTATGTCTCTAATTTTATGTGCCCAAGCTCCTCTTTGAGCCTCTAGGTTGTTAGTAGTATTATTTTTAATTTAAAATCTTATTATGGACTTTGAATAGTTAGTAATGGTTTTACTCTAAAATACACTCATGTTTATATTGGCTTGCATGTTTTGTAGTATGGATATGGGATGCAAGTGGTTATGTTATGTTTCATCTTGGTTAATTATGTGATACAAATTTAATATATTTTATTGGTTTTGAATTTTAATGGAGTCTCTATATTTTCATGATTTCATCATCATTCTACATGCAAAATGAATATAAATATATGCCCATAAACCCAACCCTTATTTATTTTTCATCTATTAAGTATGGAGAATAACTTGAATCCAATTAGTCTTATGAACCACTCAATGCCTATATGACCCGAGTATACCCTGAGTTAGGCCTGTACCTATGGCTCTTCCCCTCAAGTAATTCAATGTACATTATCTGAGTCCTCCCCCCTTTTGAAGCCTTACATCATGGCAAACTAGCCAAATGTAGGCCCCAATTCCTTCTTAGTAATGCTTCGAGTGAGTGCATAGGGCCTATGCCTTATGTGAATTGGTACTATCATAGTTGAGTGTTGAATGTTGAGTGCAAAAGGATTTATCCTATATATGTTCTTGTTTATATGAAACCCCTCTAGACATTATACAACACCCTTCTCAAGTTTAGAATTGACCCACATGGGTTTATATCTCTATTTAATCCCCACTTTTATGGGTTGATCTTTCACTTTACCAAAAAATGTATCTTTTTCAAAGTTAAACCCTTTCATACATGTTGGTTAGTATTTTTATGATAGGTAGAGTGAGGTTTCACTCATTTTTATTTTTATAAATGCACTTATAATCCTCATATTTTGTAACTTGTAAATTTCATTATTTGGAAAAATTTATGTTATTGCATATTGATAAAATATTCCCTACTCTTTCCAAATTATATTATATTCACTTAAAATATCAATTATATAATTCATGATCTTATTCTATCTAATTCATGTAAATAATTATAAATTATTTAGTCCATATTTATATGAATACATGTAACAAAGGGTCATTATCACACTAAGAACTCTATGTGGGAGAACTACATGAGGCTTGATTATTTGTTTAATTTTTTTTTAGATATGTAATTAGTGTTCAATCATCATGGGGGTGATTTGGGTTAGATCATCCCATTGTATATGATATTTATTAATTATATATCACGTCAATATTGTACACTTTGGAAAATTAGACCTTAGTTATTCCTCTTAGTTATAGACATTTCCTATTTTTACAAGTGCCACATATGCTCTCTCTTATAACCCTTGGCTTATCTCTTAGTATAACTAGTTATGTTGATGACCTAAGTCTTATATCTTTCCCAAAATTCTTAAAATATTCTTATATTATGCCTCTAACATTTCTTCACTTGCACCTATTTTCTTGCTCCCTTGACACTTGCATCCTAGATAAACACCTATGTTGATGCAGTGTCATGTTCTACCACAAGTGTCTAGTGCCCTAAAATTCATTTAATTTCTAGATGGAATGTATTATAATGGTCAACCTAAATTCTATTATGTGTGATATTCTCCTAATAAGAGCGGTATATATGCATGATCAATCCTCATTCTAAACTCACCTAACATTAATACCAAAGATTTTTCAAAGATAATATAATTGAGTAAAATATTTTCTATTTTCACCTATTCTCATATCATTCATAAGAACAACACACCTATAGGTCTAAATTACTAAAGGAGTATCCCAAATGCCTAATTTTCCAACTTATAAACTAGGTTGTTAATTATAATTTCTTTATAAATATTTCACCTTGGTGAACACATTAGGGGGAAACTACATCAATATCAGGCCCTCTTTAAAGTAGAGGCTATGTAGGTGTCACCCACTGATAAAGGGGTCTTTCGAGTTAACTCAACATCATGATCCCACTAACTCATTTTTACAAAGGTCACTATGAAGATAAATAACCAAGTTTTAACCATTTGGCAAGGAGAAACAGTCGATGACCTAGATCTAAATGCACCATAGTAAAGGTGATGATGAACCTATAAGCATAAAAGTGGTCACATCTAGTTTCAATAGTTATTTTATATTATACACCTACATCTAATCTATATAATGGTGTTGACACAATTATCTTAGGCTGATGTAAGTGTCTACAGCTACAAATGTACTTAATCCAAAATTTGGCAACTATTCCATAATATTCTTCCAGTCTATTTCCTTATTATTCTAGATCTAGATCTATAATATCATCATAACTAGCTAAGTATATTTTTTCTTTATCATTGTAATATACACCATATTTATACTTTCCATTTTTATCATATCTTAGCATAATAAATTTAGTATATGTTCTATCTAAGTTTTTTAATTAATTAGACTATAATAGATATATTTATCACCCTTGTGCTTATTTATTTATATATTCTTAACCCTATTTACCCCATATTAGGATCCATATCCATTTTAATGTTAAACATTTGGTGAACCTGATATTTAAGCTTCAAACCCTAAGCTAATTAGGGGTTTTATAATATTTATATTTTTAATTTCTAATTAATATAAAATATGTATAATATGTATGTATCTATTACCCTTTTTGGGTTCTAATTTTTAATAGTTTTTACATTTTGATACATCACCTACCTTTTCAAATCTCTTAATAAAATTCATAAGCATCATGAGAGGGTTTTAACATAGAGACAACACTTGATATCTCTTTGAAATTCCTTTTATAATACTATAAATCTAATATCTAGATGCCAACATGCATAATCTCAACCATTTTTTATACATAAGTCTTATTTAAATGATAGATACCATTTTTCACCCATTACTCACCCATAGTTTATATTGGATTATATGATCCATGTTATTACTACTTGAAGAGGTAAGGTTGGTAGACCTAGTCCACCATGTGTTAATATATAATAGGTTCCTATTTATCATAATATTGTGATAAAATATAAGTTATATGACCTTGTTGACAAAGTGAGAAATATACATGATAAGATTTCATTCCATGAGATCCTAAAACAATCCATTATTTACTAGGATATCCTATACAAGGCATTGTGTGAGACCTAAGATCTGAGTGATATTGAAACTACTTATTTTTTTGGACATCATGAAATATTTAAAGAAAAATTCAAATACAATTACCTTTGATAAAATAAATTTACCAACTAAATATATTATTAACCAAGATTTTCCTTATTCATATAAATGACCATGCAAAATAAGGGCATCAAATGGGTGTTCATTAATAATGGATCAGGCCTAAAAATTTGTAACATAAACTTCCTAACCACCATGGGTATTATAACCAATATTAGTTTTTTTTAAATGAATATAAAAGGGTTTGATAATTCACATATCCCTCGAGTTATTCAAATCACATTGGGTATGACATTGGGACCAAAAATGGTTTTTTTGAAAATGTCTCAATCATTACATTATAATTTACTTTTTAGTATACCTTGGATACAATAAATGGAATTTATCTCATATACACTTTAATTATGTGTAAAATTCATACATAATGGGACCTTGTTAACCATGTCTGTCAATGATGAACATTTCAATTTTTTTAAAATGATGCATTCTAAAATTGAAGGCATTTTTATAGCAATACAACCTAAATAATGCATTCCTCTTGATAATATATGCACATGAAATATTTGATTAAATTGAAAAGGCTCATTTATCTCCAAACATGAATAAGGTACTCAATATTGAGGTACACATAGATGCACATAAAGAGAAATAACCATTACCAAAGGAAATAATAAAACCATAAGAGCCCCTAGCATTTGCGCTTCTTTTATTAGTCAATATTGAATATGAATATGGACATGTTTATATTTTAATATGATGGTGATGATGATAATGATTAAAATATAGATGATAAAATGCAAAAACTAAAATTTGATCCACTTGATCACCTTCCACATAACTTATTCAAACCTATATGTCTTGGTACATATAAGTTAAATCCACTTTCAAAAGATTAAAAATTGAATATAAATAAAGGAAAAATAAAATAGAAGATGAGCATGTAAATGCTTCTTTCTCCATACATCCCTCTTGGTTAAAAACATTGAGTTAATCCTAAAAGGGCTAAATGTAAGTATATCATGTGAATAATTTGGATTATTCTCAAAATGATTCACAATAGACTTTTTAGATCACAACATAATAGGACATTATAGATATCATATTATCTATGTTACTTGGATATATAATGATTTATTTACTTTATACTAGACACAAATCAAATGTTAGACTTCTACTTACAGAGGGAGTACCATATTATAATTATCATCAGATCATTGGCCATAATAGAAATCAATGTGAGATATTGAAGAAACTAATTTAGAAATATAAGAATGAAGGATCCATATAAATTATGTCCAAAATATGCAAAAGGAAAAATCCTTCTTATCTTTTATAAGAGAAACACCTTTCAAAGCAACTGAAGCATGAAAATTTGACTATTATTGCTAATATTGATAGGGTATATTACCATCATTTGTAATTTGATAAGAATAAGTAGGATATAACTTGTGGCACTTCATTTATAAAAAAATCAATACATATTATAGATGAACTAATATAATCTCCATTGATGTCATAATCTTGATGATACATTCAATTACCTATCACCTATGGTCCAATGCGGTAACTTTGACCATATGGATATTAGACCATGAACCGCATTTGGAATTAAAACTTGGACAACATATGTTAGTTAATCAGAATACCAAGATGGATACTACATATATGTGTATTAATTTTTTTGATATGGATATGAATATTTGTATACAACATGATGGGTATGGTTATTTTCCTACATCATTGGTTTTAGGTAAACCATTAGAAAAAAGATTGAAGAGGTGGCAATGTGTCTCTATAAATAAATCTTGAATTTTTTTCTATATGGTCTTACACCTTTTAATGATGTGGACTTCCTTAAATATAACTCTTCTGATATTCCAAAAAAACTAAAAACAAAAAATAAATCCAAAAATATGTCTAGCATCTACATATTCTATTGGCTCTTTGGCATATATGTTGTTAGTTCCATGTTGATGGATAGCATATCATTTAGTTCTGCATACATAAATGTTTCATGCTTTTATTTTATTATGATACAGGAATACACATATAATGATCTATGAACTTATGGATGTTGAGCCTTCTCTCTTCTCATGTCATCCAAACATTTGGGAATCCACCTTCTTTTATCAAAATACATCTAGGTCTTATCATTATATGTTAAATTTACATTATCATGTTTGAGATAATATGTACTTACACATGCCTTTATCTATTCTTATATTTTCTAAAATGTACTTGATATGCAATGTACTTGACATTTTTTTCTAACACATTTGATCCATGAATTACTATGATATGTTTATACTCGTTGCTTATGTTTTCATTTATGCACTTCCTTGAATGTATTATGTTGTAACTATCTTATTTATTGAGCATTTTAATATGCTCCATTATTTACATCCCCCATGATTTTGTTTGCTTACTTTACATTTGATTTGTCATTAATTATTGTATGTACATTTGAATATGTTATTCTTGATTTTATGGACATTTGACTAGGTATGTCCATCCAATTGTGCAATATTTAAACATGCCCCTTATTTGCAGACTCCTTGGACTATTATTTATTGATTTTATTTTGAGTGTTCTTGTGTGTGTGCTTCATTGTTTGTTGATATTGTAATTTTAATATATATATGTTACCATGATATTTATCCTACATATTAGGCATCGATGTGATCACATTATGGTGCTTAAATGATACATTCACCTATACATGTTTTAATATATTCTAAATGGTTCACTCATAGTTATATGGTTATCTTATATTTTTAAGGTGATGTAACTACTAGTTTATACTATTACATCACCTAAAATGAGGTCATATTAGTGGGGAAGTATCATAGAAGCATGTCTTACACACATTAATAGTTTCAAATTCAATGGGGGCATGCCATATAGGCATGGATTCCACATATTCACAATCTCATATTCAATGGGGGCATGTTTTGGAAACACTTAGTATGCAAAATACCCATATTATCGTGGGGGAATGTTTTGAAAACATGTCCTCCATATTAGCACTTATATCAATTTTAGGATTTTTTCATATATAGTGGGAGTGATTTGATAGTTTTGGGAATATTGGAGTCTTATTCCTAATTTAGTTACAGATATGAGTTAATTAAATTAGTAAATAATATTAGGATAATTAAGCTAATAATTTGTATAATTTTATTGTAATTTAAACCTTTCTAAAAATAGTAATAAGTGAGGACAAATATAACTTAGCTTAAATAAGATTGAGATAGCTGAGACAAAAGTTGGTACTAGTTGTGTAAGACTGGGACACTATCACAAATAAGGATTTGGATTTCATTTGGTGAAAGGATAGGAGTTATAAAAATAAGACATTTTGGGGTTTGATGTTATAGTCAAAGTCATGCTACTGTTATCCAAATTAGGCATAGAGATCTGCGTTTTTTGGGTTTTGTCTCATGTCCTTGTATTAGTACATCTATGAAATTTCAAGTCTTGAATATTGAGGAAGCTCCTTGTAGATCTAGTTCAATCTCTAACCATGTATCTTCCTTATGCTTGAAATTAAATGAAAACTTAGAGAAAGAGGGGGGTTAGTGTGTGTAATATGCACTGAATGTGTATCTACATACAAATACTCCAAAGAGGGATCAAGCCATATTTCATTCTCCCACTTGATGTGATTCATGAAATGGTGTAACAAAGATGAAAAATGCTAAATTAGGTATGCTTGAGGTGGTTAGGGATTGGTGTGAGGCTTGAATATGTTGATAGTTATATTGGATGGTTGTATGAAAAGAATAAGGAAACTTACCTTAGTGGTTTTTATTGAATTTTATGCTTTACTTTGTGATAATTTACAAACCCTTATAAATGAAATTTTAATGGGTTTTTATAGATATCTATTGGTCATAGGTTAGATGTATTCATGCTGGGCCAACACAATAAGGAAGAGGAATCAGGAGAAAGTAGTCATCTAAGCTTGAAAGGTGATTAGATAGGAGCACTATAAATGGGACACCCTAAGGTCCAAAACTATAGTCCAACTTGGGTGTTCTTGTCCTAAGGGTACGAGACCTAGGTGGATGGATTTTTCTTTGGAAAAACAACCTAGCTAAGTTAGAATCAAGTCTTGAAAGTCTATAGATGATTGGGAATCAACAAAAAGGTAGATATAAGGATCATGAGAGCATGAAAAATGGATTTATGGGTTGGGTTTCACAAGCCACACTCAATCTACCAATTTTCACATTTTATAGGACTACATTTCCCCCGCTTTATTTTAGTGATGCAACAAATCAGAATACTAGGATAAAGGAAAAATATAATACATACCTAAACTTACCTATAAGGGTAAAGCTCATGAAGTTCTGTGATAATGGGTGTGTATAGAGAGAGCATGATGTCAAGTGTAAATTTTCAAGATAAAATAAAGAGTAGATCAATTCTTAATAAATAAACTATATTTAAAATAAGAACATAAAAAGTTGGGTAAGAGAGAGAGGAAGAGAAAGGAATGAATACACCTCACCAAGTACATGGATCAATACAAAACCTATTATGATTCTGAGTGATGTTGGATGTGTTGAGTAATGTTGTATCAAGAGTAATATTGTGAATGAAGTTGAGTGCTCAATTCCCCAAGAGTGGCTCAAAAATGTAAAGGTTGGTCCTTTAGCTCTATCATCACCCCTTAAGTGAAGTTATGTGATCATGTATATGATAATCAATGTTTAGATTGTGTGTCCAATCCCTCTAAGTAGGTGGCTCAAGAATACAAATGCTAGCTATACCTTTGGCTCCATCATTTCCTAATGAAGTGAAGCTATAAATTGATACCAGTATGAATGTGTGTCATATGAGGTGGCTCTTAAAGCCCATAAATGCTCCAAAATCTTAAAAATACGGCATGGATAGTTGAATTTATACTAGAAAGTAGGCCAATCTTGGTCAACTAAGAAAAAAGGTGGAGGTTAGGATTTTATGAAAGCCACTCCAAAACTAGGAAATAGGCTTATATGGAAGCTAGTCATAAAAAGTGGAGGTTAGGCTTAATGAAATCCACTCTAAAATGGTACCAACCACCTTCAAATGGAGTAAGGCATGTAACTACTGAAAATGCTTGGGTAATATATTGAAATTAGAAAGAAAATAAGACCAATGTGTCATGCATATTACCCCTAATCACTAGTGTATATAACATGTATTTTGATCTGTAAGTTATACCAACTATCTAATCTGAATAGGAAATAAGAGCCATCATGTCATGTATGGTTCCCCCTATATCTGGATTCTTTGAGAAAACTATACTAAAACTACTGAATCTAAATTGGTCTCTGTGTAAAACTATAGCTAATCTTACCTTTTTGCCTATTTCTAGAAAATTTGAGTTTTTTTCTATTTGGATAGGAGTGCTAAAAATGGGACACCCTAGTGTCCAACACTATTGTCCATCTCTAGCAATATTGTCCTTTGCTAAAAATGAAGATTGTTCTAAAATCATCACTATTTTTTTGGTTTATTTTACTTGTTTTGACCTATGATTATTATTCTAAGTGTTCTAGAAATTAGTTTTTTGACTGGTAGGAGCTCTGATCTCTGTGACAAAACCCTTGTTTGTTTCCCCTTCTTCTAAGGGTAGGAATGAATACCCTACAATGACTACCCCTAGAAGGAAGAGCCCTACAAGTGTGTTAATTTGTGAAATACATGATATAGCAATGATAATCAAAATTATGTCTTAAGATATATCATATTTTGTATTAGAGATTGTTAGATCAACAGGGCATGCCTCAATAGATATAAAAATGTAATAGCATGTGCAATGTACTAAATTGAAACTGTATGTGTTAGTTTTTAGTTATTAGTTATTAGTTTTTAGTTGTCATGGAGGGATGGAGCATGATGTCCATCATGTAATCCAATAAATCAATATAATTCATGATGTATATCATGGCATTGCAAATAGTGAGAAGAAAATAATCAACAATCACACAAGTCAAGAATCAAGAATCATATAACAGTGGCCAAAGGGCTAAGCAAACAAGGGACATAGGCACATGTCACTCAAACTATAAATCAAGCATATAAGGCATGTTCAAATGCCACATACACATAAAAATGAAATAATTAAGGTTGTCACAAGGGCCATGGGTACATATAATAATACAAGCAAAGGACATTAGCAAATGTCCTAAGGCACACACAAGAATAAAAGCAAAAGACATTGGAAAATGTCCTAAGGCACATACAAGAGACAAAAAGGAACTAATAAATTCAATCACATCTATCTATACAAATCAAGGAAGAGAAACATGTAATATACTAAAAATACAATCACATCTAACTAATCAAAGCAAGAAGTGAAAGTATGTAAGACATGTAGTACAAGACTAGGTAGATGCTAAGAAATACATAATTGTTATATACTAGTGAGTGTCGATAGAGTAATCTATGTAAACTATTAAGGAATGTAAATCAACATGATAACTAGAGTGTGTGGTGTAAGAATGTCATAACCTGGATGGTATAGTCATGTAAAAGATGCTCCCAGTGGGTAAATATATCGATGTATGTCTCAAATGTCGAAGTAGGTTGCCCCCTCAATGGGTAGAATGAAGTAATCAAGGATCTATAAGTCACTGCACACACTCAAATAAGATCAAGTGAAGCATCATAATGTACATAAATTGACAAATAATAAAATAGAATAGCAAATCTAAGTCTATCATGAAATTTAAAGCATGGATAATACATACAATTGAAATGTTTCTGTATTTTGTAATTTTGTATTGTTTTAATTATTTTGGAAAATATTTGAATGTTTTTGGTATTTTTGATATGATATATTTACAATCTATCATAAGGATACTATTTAAAAGAAATACTAAGAAGATATGTACAAGTAAATGAAAGAAACTATGTACAGGTAATTGAAAATTAGTATATACAAGCAAGACTAGGAAGAAGCGATATTAATTGATGAGTCTCATGAGAGACTCCCTATCATGGTGTCTTATAACCAAAAGAGGGACCATGCATGATCATGACACGTGATAAAATGTTAAGACTATGGCTCTAAAAGTTGTATATACTGTAAGTGCTCTAAAATTTCTAAATTTGAAATAGATTGTGGGGTCCCCCTATAACTTTGAGAAGTGGATGCAACTATAGGGATCTTAGGGACCCATATAGTAGTAGAAAGAGCTCTCTAAACATGTGATTTATATCTAGAAGATATCTAGAATTTTCAAACTATGATTGCTTTAAAAAAGACCTCTGTGGAAGTGTATGAACTCTTTGTGCTAGTGATGAAAGCCTGACTGTGGTTGAATCTGAAGTGGAAGAAGAATTGAAATTGGTGGAGAAATTGAAACTAGTAGAAAAATTGAAACTGGTGTTTACAAAATAGTAGATAGATCTAAAGTGGGGAGCGGTATCTCATAGGAAACTCCTCCAACTATAATAACCTAATTAGCATGAATGAATTTGATGCATCTGTGAACTTTAGAAGGTACTACTCAAAGTTTATAAATCCATGGTCAACCAAGCAACATATCAAAAACTCTTACACTAATAACAATAGTAAATTTTGTGTCCACATGTGTTGAAATAACCTATAGAGGAAGTAAAATCTCACCCAATGAACTTTGTATGTGCCCATTGAATCTACTAATAACTATGTTCATCAAGGTAATATCCTGCTTTGAATATCTTAAATGTTGTAATAATGTCATAGTGCATATGTTCACACTGGATCTATTATATCTAAGAATACTATGAATAGGATGATTATGAATGTAAGATTTGATAAAGAGTGCATGATAGTCCAAATCATCCTCAACTATCTCCTACTCTAAGAAGGAGATGGAAGGTCTAGCTAAAACTCTAGAATTATACAAACCAATCATGTTGCTCAAAGGATGTGTCTCAACTAAAGGTGCCTAATATGTAGTTGGTGGAGGATGTGCATGATATGCATGGTGAAAAATTGATGTATCCCCTATCTCTTATTTGGAATGCTTTAGAAAAAGATCTGAAAATATTTTCAAATCTTTATCTTGTGTTTTCTTTTTCTAAGGAGGCTCAACTAAAGTACCAAGATCAATAATGTTACCATCTATCAAGCCCTATATCTTGTGTTTCAAACTGATGCATCTATTTTTTGTGTGGTTTGGTGCCTTGTGAAAATTGAAAAAATTATTTTGATCATATCCTTATGGAAGAGGCTTTGTTGTATTAGCTTCTAAAATAAGAGGGAGGGATATGATATTACTTCTAAGTACTACTATAAAAATCTGGCTGAAGAAACTGGTAGATTGGAAAAAGTTTTCCAAGGAAGTGTAGATAAAACCACTCACTAAGGGGGCTTTGAAGCCACATTGACTATAGGTTGATTATAACTTTTACTATCTTTGACCTTTAGTTTGTATGAGACTTCGTTGTTACTCTTATTTGTTGTTTTTTGATATGCTCGTGTACTTGAGTTTTCTCATTGAAATTAGTTTAACTTCCCTTTCCTTTAGTGTATGACATAACTCAATGAAGGAACATAATGTTTTAAACGTTATTTATTCATGCAAGGCTGATAAAAGACTTTGTTTGAAGAGATATTGCAACTCTTGATCAGCCATGGGGCTAGTCATCTTAGCCAAGATAAACTTATATTGAAGAATATAATTTGTGAGATGCTCATTTAACCTTTATTTTTTTAATGGAATTTGGGCATAGGAAAATTTATCACCAATGTTAATGCTGAAATGAGGTGGGAACATGTTAGCTAAAGGATTGAATGTGTTGACCAACTGATTTGGTAGACTATAGAACCATTGTAAAGCATAATCCTTTAGACTCCATGGAAATAGCTTGGTTAGTATCTAGTCATTTGGAACATAGTCCAAGCATGTTGCATTAAAATTTCTCAAATGTGTCTCTGGATCACCCTTTCTATCATATAGAGTGAGATTCAGTTGAACAAAAGCTTATGTCAAGGGTGTTGAAGTAATATGATGTGTTAATGGTGTATGAAGTAGAGTAAAAGAGTTCAAATCTTATGTAGGTCTAGAAGCACCTTGCTCAAGATATAGCACCTTGGATTGAAGAGATTTTATCTCTTACATAAGGATTACCACATCAGGAGACAAAGATGTACTAGATATAGCTGGTGGTGGTATAGAGGAAAGTTGGGCTGCTATAGGGGATTGTTGAGACATAGTTGCCCTCACAGTGTCATGTTTAATTGGTTGATCTATGGTTTAAGAAGATTGACCATTGTTCATTTTTAATTATTCCTTTTGTATTCTAGGTATGTCATCTTGCATGTCAAGGTGTTTAGTTAGGAGTTATTTAAGTTCCCTTTTATCATTTTCATTAAAATTAGTATATTGGGCCATTATTAAAGTAGGAAAATAATTTAAAAATTGATTGCATTTTTTGTAATAATTTGAAATAATTAAAGTGATATAGAAGGAAACTATTGAATATAGGAAATGTAATGTCCTAAAAATAGAAAACTAGAAAGTGCATAAAAAGGATACAAAGCTCAAAAACATGTAAAGTGATACCTTAATAGTAATGGGACTTAGTATATACAACTAGGGTTTTGAAAATGATATATTATAAACTTACTAAGGATTTTTAAAATTTAAGGTGAATTTATTATTTAAATATGTAGGTAAAAAATTAGAAAATTTTTGGAAAGAATTGTTGATTTGAAAGGACCTAGTGTATGCAATTAGGGTTTGGAAGAAAAATAAATTTTTAAAATTTATATAAAATTTTAAAATTTTATGTTAATTTATGATTTAAATAAGCAGGTAAAAAATCAAAAAATTATTGAAAAATTCCTGATTTGAAAGGACCTAGTGTATGCAACTAGGGTTTGGAAGAAAAATAAATTTTCAAAATTACTATGGAATTTTAAAGTTTAAATTGAATTTTTTATTTCAATAGGAAAATAAAAAATCAAAAAAATATGTTAAAAATTAGTAAAAAATTTACCCTAAGGTTTATAGGGTTTTTATAAGCAAAGTAAATTGGGTTCAACAAATGATTTAATTGTTTTGAGAATATTGGAGTCTTATTCCTAATTTAGTTAAGGGTATAAGTTAATTAAATTAGTAAATAATATTAGGATAATTAAGCTACTGATTTATATAATTTTATTTTAATTTAAACTTTTCTAAAAATAGTAATAAGTGAGGATAAATGTAACTTAGCTTAAACAGGACTGAGACAATTGAGATAGAAGTTGGTACTGGTTGTGTAGGACTAGGACACTATCATAAATTAGGATCTATATTTTTTTTAGTGAAAGGATAGGAGTGCTAAAATAGGAAACTTTAGGGTCTAATGCTATAGTACATATCCTGTCGCTATTATCTAAACTAGCCACAAAGATCTAAGTTTTTTAGGTTTTGTCTATTATCTCTATATTAGTCCACCTGTGAAATTTAAAGTCTTTGACTATTGATGAAACTCTTTATAGATATTATTCAATATCTAACCCTAGATATTCCTTGTGCTTGAACTTGAATTAAAACTTGGAGAAAGAGGGGGGGTTAGTGTGTGTAAGATGCATTAAATGTGTATACACACCCTTTGTATGGGAACACTACCTACATACCAATACTCTAAATAGGGATCAATCCATATTTATTTATCCCACTTTATTTAATTTATGAAATGGTGTAATGAAGATGTAAAATACTAAACTAGGTGTGCTTGAGGTGGTTAGGGACTAGTGTAAGGGTCTGAATATACTAATAGTTGTATTAGATGGTTGTATGAAGAGAATAGGGAAATTAACCATAGTTTTTCTTCTTATATTTTATGCTTTTATTTTTAATAATTTCCAACCACTTATAAATGAAATTTTAATGAGATTTTATATAGATCTATTGGTCATGGGTTAGATGTATTCATGTTAGGATAACATAATGAGGAAGAGGAATTGAGAGAAAATGATCATCTGGGATTGAAAGGTTATTGGATAGGAGCACTATAAATGGGATACCCTATGTTCCAATGCTATATTTCAAATTAGGTTCTATTGTCCTAAGGGGATGGGACTTGGGGGGATGGATTTGTCATGAGAAAAGTAGATTGGTTGAGTTAAAATCAAGTTTTAGAAGTCTATAGATGACTGAGAATCATTGAAAAGGTGCATAAAAGGGTCATGAGAGAATACAAGAGGGACCTATGGGTTGGGTGTCACAAGCCA
The DNA here is from genome assembly GCA_037957365.1 of Torreya grandis. Taxonomy (NCBI): domain Eukaryota; kingdom Viridiplantae; phylum Streptophyta; class Pinopsida; order Cupressales; family Taxaceae; genus Torreya; species Torreya grandis. Next base: position 2,088,374 of record JARHVA010003010.1, on the reverse strand, counting down.
CACTCAAGATACCAACTTTCACATTGTCTATGACTATAGGGGAGTATGTTATGGTAACATGTCACCCATATTTATTTAAATTTATGAATTAGATAAAGCACATAATTAAATAGTTTAGATACTCATTTGTGGTATAATTATATACATTGGTACCATTATTATACATATCTTTAGCATGAGACATATACAAGGTTCATATATTATGCAATGTATACCTAATATTACAAAATCTAAATCATTTTTGGATTTAGAATACTTTTATAGACTATCATCACCTACTAGGTTGGACTTTTATGGACTATATTAAGCCAATCTACTACATTAGTTGGTTCACGTTTTGGTATGGTTAAGGTGATTAAATAACTCAATCTTTCCAAATTTATAGGTTGGACTTGTTTATATCATCTAGCCTTGCCATTTTTTTAATGTGAGTTGAGTTGGTTCACTCACACTCACCAGGTTATAAGTATGATTGGGTTACACAATTGAGCTAGTATTAACTATAGGTGAAAATCCACATTTTCTCTAAGGATGGGGGCATGTGTCCTCTCTCTCTCTCTCTCTCTCTCTCTCTCTCTCTATATATATATATATATATATATATATATATATATATATATATATATATATATATATATATGCATTTTCCAAATTTATATTTGTCCTAATCTCAATTTTAGTGATTCATAATGATACATATTTTAATTGAAATTACCAAAAGGAAAGATGGTTGTATTGATACATAGGTGTACTCTTAAACCTTTCTTTTTCAATTTCAATCATTTAAATACTTTCAATTTTGTATTATATGAATTGATTATATATTGTATCATACTCTTGGTTGTAGGTAAATCACCAATAAAGAAGTCAAATTGGACTCAAGAAAAGACAAAGTGTGTTATATACACCCAGGGACACATTCCTTTTCCTTTAAACTAGAAATTTTATTACGAGATTAAAGGGGTGGAAATTTAGATGATATTTATGAATTATATAACACCTCAATCTTGTAAACTTGTAAAACTCATACCTTGGTTATTCCTCTTAGTTCCAAAGCTTTCTCACTTCTACAAGTCTCACATATGCTCTTTATTGTGCCCTTCTACAAGTCTCACATATGGTCTTTATTGTCACCTTAGCCTATCTCTTAGTCTAACTAGTATTATATTGATGACTTAGGCCTTCTATCTTTCCTAGAATTATTAATAATTACATATCTTATGCCTCTAAAATTTTTAAGCCTACACCTATTATCCTTCTCCTTAGACACTAATGTCTCAGATAGACTCCTACATCAATACAGGTGTCATATTTTTATGCATGTGCTTGGTGCCATAAAAGTCATTTAATTTTCAAATGAAATGTATCCTAATGGTCAAACCTAAGTGATATTATGTGATATATTCTCTTAATATGAGTGTTATATATGCATGATCACTCCTCATTATAAAATCACCTAATATTAATACCCAAGAATATTCAATTAAGAAAAAACATTCCTATTTACTCTTATTCTCATATTAGTCATGGGAATAACACACCTTTATGTCTAATGTATTGAAGGAGTATTCCAAAGTCCAATTTTCCATATTATAATCTATTTCATTATTGTACATATTTTTCACTTATTAAACCCTTGTACACACATAAGCAAACACATTAGGGGAGAACTGCATCAATCTGAGGCCCTCTTTAGAGTAATGGCTATCTAGGTGGCACCCATTAACATAAGAGTATCTGGGTTTACATATACAACATGAACCCACTAACCCATTTCTACCAAGGTCACTGTGAATATGAATAAATAGGGTGTGATCATTTGATAATAAGTTATAGTCCATAACCTAGATATAAATGCACTAGATCGAAGGTAATGACAAACTCAGAAGCATCCAAGTGGTCAAATCTAGTTTTAGCATGTATTCTATACTATATACCTACGTTTGATCTACACTAACATTAATGTAACCATCCTAGGCTAACACAAGTATATATGGATATATAGGTACTTAATCTAGAATTTGGTGATTATTCCTTAATATTATTATAGTCTACTTCCTTCTTATGTTGGATCCAAATCTATATTAGCATCAAAACTAGCTAAGTATGTTATTTCTTTATCATTGCAATATCTAACATATCTATACTTTCCCTTTTTAGCATATCTCAACATAATAAATTCATTATATGTTCTATCTAATTTTTAACAGTAAATGGATTGATTTAGATCTGTTTATCACCCTTATGCTTATTCATTTCTATATTCTTAATCCTATCCACCTCATATTAGGATCCATGTCAAATTTAAGGGTTAACACCCATTACACTCTCCCTCTTTATTTTTGTAAGTTTTCATCTATCATAAGTCTTAGTAGGATTTTAACCTTAAAAAAGTCATTTTTAATTCATTTTTACATAGTCAAAAGTATAAATTCCACATAAAGTCATATTTCAAGTAGGCACATACGACTATACCATCAGTTTTATATTTTCATATGCATGCCAAGATCCACCCATAAGGGTCAAAACTAACAACTGGTCGTGGTTATTTCCAACTAATTTTGACCTACAATGGTGAACATTATTTTTTTAATTACATGTGCATAATCTGAACTAAGTTGATCATTTATAACCATGTTTTAGTCACACATAGTCAACCTAATAGGAAAAATTGAGCTAAGTTATCTTGTCCTCTTTTTAATTTTCATAGTTAACTTCTCTCATTAATTCAAGTTTTGTCCATTTCATTACTTTACTTTCATTATGTTAGTTACAAGTAGTTTACATCATTTGCTACCATGTATTTCATTTTATCTTAATTAGAGTTAATATCCCAATTAATCCCAAATTTTGATAAAATATATTGGTGAACACATACTTTTTATTTGATCATTGATTAAAATTATGTCTTAGGGTTTTGATAAATTTCTAAATATCTGACATTAAAATAAATTAATGTTTACATTTTATTCAACATGTATCACTAAAATCACTTTATTTCAACCTTGGATTCAATATCTGACACTAAAATAATTTTATTTTGCCAGTGTATTTGATAGCTAACACTATAAGAATTTTATTTTGACCTAAAATTTTATATCTAATGCTGAAATCATTTTCTTTTAGCATTTCATTTTAGAGGAATTTACTAATTTCCATACATAAAAATTCTTCTTTTCTAGGACATAAATTTCAGCTTCATGTTGTTTGCTTCTTGAATTGAAAACAATATATGGATATAATGGATGAACACACTATTTATTTTTTGATTCAAGATTTATTAATTTTCATTACACATTATCTTACCTTAATAAGGAACATCACTAAAAATCATGCAATGAAAGGAATCAAATATAGTAAGGATTAAATAATTAATTAACAATCTAAAAACCTTTTCATTTCTTTTTATAATGAACAAAGTGCATATGTGCTTATTACAACATGAAAGGAATGAATAAATCATTATATTTTACCAAACCCTCTTCAACCCCATTCACCACCCACAAACACAACCAAAGGGTATACTATTCTTGATCAACTACAATATACCCATGGTAAGTTTTATTTTTTATACTTACTTCAAACAATGCATGTCTATAAAGATCTTCTTTGTGTGGAATTAAAATACACCATGGTACCAAGTGATGTTGAACCTTCTTATATATCTAATATTTTTAATACATTAAAATTGATTGAATAAATTATCTCATTGGAGAAAGAAAAATTACCTCCTAAGAATATAATAGACAAACACATTCCATTATACATTTAGGTACAAACAAATAAGAAGGTGATCAAATATATATTGGTTGATAATGTATCAGGATCAAATATTTTTAATGTATCTTTCTACAAATTATTAATTATTTAATATAATGATCTCATTCATTTTGATATGAACATACAATTATTTGATAATATCCCAAGGAAATTATTATTAAAAATAACATTGTCTTTAACAATGGGTCCTAGAACAGTGGATATAATTTTCCAAGTTATGCCCAGTGATATTAATTACAACATAATAATGGGAAGACCGTGGGTTCACTAAATGAATGTAATACCATATTATCTTCATTCATTTTTAAATTTTAGTTATCAAGGATACATTGATTCATGCTCATTAGATAAAGAACCATTTTAAGTATTGTGTGATTATGCAACATGAGAATCACTACATTCCTTATATACAACCACCTATGTAAAAATTAAAATAAATTGAACCATCAATTTTCTCTTTCAATCCAATGGAATCATAAAAAACTATATTCAATATGTATTTGAGTGTAGATGTTTTCTTAAATGGGATATATAAGACAAGTATTGAAAACACACACACAAGGCATTATTAATCTCATTCAAGAAGTTTAACCAAATTGATGACAAAGATTTGGTTTATTTTATTAATCATTAAAATTTATGAAATAATCATCTACACTAGTCACTATTTATACACACTTCCTCAAAGTATAGCTTGGTCCAGTACATGAGGCTCATAATATGTTTACATTATAATTATTATACATAGAAATGATAGATAATACATCTTCATTATAAAGTTTTACATTAGATGAATTCTCTAATGATGAATCTCTCCTATAATATTTGGGTGTATATGAATATATTCATCCCTTATACCATAATAATAGGTTTCCTCATACTAATAATTCTCATGCATTTTTTTTTAGATACCAATGAATCCAATATACATGTTTAACTAGATGATCTAGGTATTATCCTTACATCACCCTATGTCGAGTATAGATTAGTTTACTTAATGAAGAATAGTGGAATTAAATTTTGGAATAAATAGAGATGCACTTATACTATCTTAATATCCATGTTACAAAACAAATAAGATACAAATCTTAGACAAGTTTTAAAAGACTATCCAAAATTATTCACTTGGGCCAATTCAAAAATTATAGGCATAAATCCTATAGTAGTGATCACAACCTATCAAACAAAAAATTATAAATATGAATCCTAAGGTGTAATTTTTGGTTTAAAAATAAATTAAAAAGTTATTATAATTAGTATTTATTTGGTCTATTGATTATCCTAAATGGTTATCCAACATATTACCTATTACAAAACATAATGGAAAAATTAGAGGTTGTACATATTATTAGGATTTAAATATAGTTTGTCAAAAGGATGACTTCCCTTTTCCAAATATTGAAATTATTTTGGATTATATATATGGATATGATATTTTACCATTCATGGATGTATTTTTTTATATATAATCAAATAAAAATTAATCCCAAAGATCAATAAAAATTATCATTGATTACATCTTAAGGATTATTTTCTATGTAAATATGTCTTTTGGATTAAATAATGTTGGAGATATTTATCATGAGCTATGACAAACATTATCCATGACTAAATACACAACATAATGCAATAATATGTTTACAAATGGATATGATATTTTACCATTTATGGATGTATTTTTTTATACATAATCAAATAAAAATTAATCCCAAAGATCAATAAAAAAATATCATTGATTACATCTTAAGGATTATTTTCTATGTAAATATGCCTTTTGGATTAAATAATGTTGGAGATATTTATCATGATGCTATGAAAAACATTATCCATGACTAAATACACAACATAATGTAATACTATGTTTACAATTTATTACCTAAATCTAAATAGTGACAAAATTATGTCATAAATTTATGACAAAATTTTTAGTGCCTATAATCATACAATGTAGTCTTAAATCCAAACAAATGTGTTCTTGGTGTCACTTATGGGAAGTTAATAGGATACACTTTATCTCAAATATGAAATGAATTATATCCTAAAAAGGTAAAATAATTTTAGACATGCCACCACCAAAAGGGTTAAATTAATTATGATATTTACAAGTAAAAATCTAGACAATCAGACATTCTGTAAATTTACTTGTAGATAAAGCACAACCTTTTACATGATTATTAAAAAAGGACACAAAATTAGAATGAGATCATAAATGTAAAAAATATTTGATGTTATCAAATAATATGTACTTCAACCACCCATTCTCAAGTTATATATTCCAAACAAGCCCTTATTATTATACATCTCCACTATAGATCATATCTTAGGGGATTTATTATCAAAATATGATGATGATCACATGGAATGTGTAGTATATTATATCAGTCACACTTTGGTTTACTTTGAAAAAATATAGATTTATGGAAAATTTATTTCTTGCATTGGTTTTTGCCACACAAAAATTATGATGTTACATGTTGTATAATGAGACATAAGTTATCAAAAAAGTTGACCTACTCATATTTATTATGTCCAAATAATATATAACAAGATGTATTATTAAATGTGACATGTTACTCATGGAATTTTATTAAAATTCATTTCTCATAAATCACTAAAATGACAAGTTGTCACAAAAAAACTAGTGGTAACTCCATTAAAAGATACACTATTGATTAATGATAGTTTTTAGATGAATTCAATTCATATCACACTGATAATGACATTTGGACCAATTCAATGGATCTAAATGTGTCGTATGTTTTGGCATTGGTATTATTTTAATTACACATCAAAGCCAACCTATGCCATTTGCATACTATTAGGGGTTTTCTTGCACAAATAACATAGCATAATATGAATAACTAATATTGGGTTTATATACAATATACACATTAAATATAAAATAATTATGTTTATATGGTGATTATCAAATAGTAGTTAACTCAAACATATACCAAACAACAAAGTAAAATTTACTTCTATATAAAGAATTGGTACAGTAATTAATGACACATTTTGAATACTTTATCATAAAAAGCATCCCTCAAAATGATAATGAACATTCATATGACATGGATAGTGATACTTAATTATTACCTATTGACATCAATGATGATCATTCCCTTTATACCACATAATAGCCATAACAATCATATATATTTATATCATAGGTAGAGGATCTATAATTAATAGTGGTTACTCACAACATAATAAATTCATAATGATACGATGATATATATAATTTTATACACAAGTAAACCATACCATATAATGCTATAAATAATGAAAAACATAAATTAAAATGAGGATACATGTTATGTTGTTATTGGAGTATATTTATTCAAACAGTCTTTTGAGGGATAATTACTTTGATGACTTAATCATGATAAAGCTAAAATATATTTACATGAAGTAATGATAGTGAACGTGGTGGACATTTCAATGGGGGGCAAATGTCATATTAAATATTATGATAAGGATATTATTGGCATACATTAGAACATGAATGCTAGGAGTATGTAAATTATGTCCTAAATTTCAAATACATAGTAACTTGAATCATGCACCACCATAGCAATTAAAACCTATTATGTCATCGTGGCCATTCTCTCTTTGGGGGTTTGATCTAGTTGGTAAAATTAATCTATAATAATTAGGTCACAAATTTATCATCACAACCATATAATACTTTATCAAATGGGTAGATGATATACCATTAGAGACACATACAAGTGAATGTATTTGTAAATATTGAATGACATGAATCATCTCATGTTTTGTATTTCCTTTGGTTACTTTCATAGACAATAGACCATATTTTAAGAATGAAAAAGATAAGATATTTTATGTGAAATATAAAATTGATCACACATTTTATATACCATATTATCCACAAGGTAGTAGTCAAGGAGAAGCTAAAAATAAAACTCTTTTTTAATTTTAAGAAAAATATTTATAAAGCATTGTATAGATTGGCACAATAAGATTTTTGATTCACTTTGGGCATATTTTCCTAATGTTCACACATTTAAAAGGCTACACCTTATTCTCTTATATATGAAATATAATTTTTATTACCATTAAAAATTGACATACCATATTTACAAGTTTCTTTAAAATATATCATCAAAGTTAATGAATACCAAGAAAAAAAGACTTCATGAACAATAAAAAATAGATGACATATGCATACAAGATATTTGGGTATCTATGGGTTTATATGGAATGAATTCTAAGGAAAAATGGGAAAAAGGTTCATAATTAAGTGTTTAAAGTCGAGGATCTAGTATTAAAATAAAATCAAAAGAATAAAAATGTTGATGAGGCAAATAAAGGAAAATTCAAACTCAATTGGTTGGGTCCATGTGTCATTATAGAAAAAGTGGGTACATGAGATTATTGGTTAGCTACACAAGAATAAAACCTATGAAAACCCTTATGAACACCATGCACTTATGTAAATACTATACTTAACATAATTCTATAATAAAAAATCTACTATACATAACTCTTTTATTGATTATGCCTTGTTTTATTCTAATTTTCTACATGTTGCTTGATTGGATCAATATTTTATCCCTTGGATATTTTTTTTATTTTGTCCTCTTGGTTATTATTTTTTAATTTATTTATCTAAATAGTTCAAAATAGTGATATAATACTACTCCCTTTTTCCATTTAGCATGTTGTTCTCACAATCTAAATAAAGTATATTATATTTTCTATGATATACAATATCAACCAAAAATAATAAAAATTGATTTTCACTACTATCTTGAACCCAATGATACTAAAATGTATAATTTTATAGTCATATCTAAGTTTGAGAAAATATAACCTTAATACATCCATTTTTTGATACTATTATCTATTTTAGTTTATGCAAAATTATTATTCATGTAAAATCTTTCCTTTGTGTACTTTATTATCCATACATGCATGTTACATACCTTTAAAATCATACATTTGAAAAGATGAATATGTACAATCATTCCTTCACATTTCTATTCTACCCATATATGCCTTTCATCTACGATTCACATGTAAAGTGTGGGCATCTTGCTCATAAATGACTATCTCATCATATTAAGTGCATACTTTACCTCAACACATGTTATGGATTTTTTGGATTCCTTACCTTTATTCTAATTTCAAAAAAAATTATCACCTAGTCTCTATTGTTCTCATATCAAAATTTTGAAAGTTAAAAATAAATAAAATATGGTAAAAATACAAAATCATTTAAAATATTTTAAAAATTCAAAATCAAGACCTAAGAATGATTAGACATTTATTTTACATCATTTTAATATGTTATTTATCTCATAATTTTTATATAGTATTATATTTTTATATCACATGTCCATTTAATTGATATTTATGAGTGATGGACTTAGATGTTGGACTTTCCTTTACCTAACATCCATGCCTATGTTGGGGTAATATTATCCAAAACTTATAGTAATTACATTTAATACATTTATATAACACATATGTTGTGTTAAGGTAAATTTTATATAAAAATTTCTTGATAAAATATTTATATTACATTTTTCACACGAATAAATTATTTTCTAGGATATTATCATATTACATATATATAGTGTAGACTATATTTCTATTTCTATGATCCATTTGATGTTAATAATTGTAAATAGTAGATTAGAATTTTATTATATATTGTGTATGGACCTTGGCCCTTTTGGTGATTTTAAAATATTTATATCCATTGAATGAATGACCCTTATCCTCTATGTGTGATTATGACATAATCATGTCTATTATGGGCATGTCCCTTAGCCTTATCATGTGTAGCCCTTCACCTTATTTGAGTATGAAAAATTCTTATGTCCTTTGTGTGTTAGACCTTGGACCTTTGATTAAATTTTAACTTGTCATGACTATGTGTTTTGATGCAGAGGATGGTTAACCTTTCACACAACTCCTTTTTAATTTAATATTCAATCACTTGACCAAGAAGTAAAGGGTCATTCAAGGTTACATTGATGTTTGAATATATTTTCAATTTGGTTTAATCATTAAATATATCCTTATGGTACTTTGAGAACTCATATACCATCATCAACACATTTGACCATTAATTCCTTTCTCTTGACAACTTTTCTTTATGCCTCAATCACTTCTAGTAGCCTTTTTTTAGGTTAATTCATTATGTACGAATATGTATAGATAAATTTTCATAAAATAAAGTTATATAAAGGTACCATATATTTAAATTTTTATCTTTATTAATTTTAAATCCCTAATTCTTCTTATAGACTCCTTTACTACCTCCTTCTACGCCACTGTTAGGCCTAATCAGGTCTACTTTTCTTGGAAACCCACAAAATCTTCTCTCTTTGCATGTGTGAATATGGAATCAATTTAAAAATTAAAAAATATATTTAATTACGCTATTACACATATAATTAAAAAAAATTAGGTAATTCCACCTAGTAAAACATCTTAAAATGAAGATTCACTCTTCAAACCCTAGTTTCAAGTTGCACAAGGTCTACAAGACCCGAGAGCACATAGTTGAGGTTTTCTCAATCCAAAAAGGGTTTAAATTATTTTTTATTGTTTTTTATGGTCTATGTAACATTATTAAAACTCTTTCATTCATTTTTTCCTCCTTATATTACTCTATTTAACTTCTTTTGACAAGTCTGAGCCTTTTGCTATACATAGTCACAGTATGTAGGTTGTGCATAAGATGTTTTCAATCCTTGAACCTAAAAATGGAATCAAACAAACCTTATAAACTATAAAATTTATTTAAAAACATCCCAATTAACTTTTTTTAATAAAAAACACCTCAATATTGTGCCTTCAATATGTTTTTTCCTTATACCTTATTTGCTCCTTGGTTCACAAAATACATAGTCATATATGTATGACAAAGAAAGTTATTTCTTGACACAAGGTTCTCCAAGAAAGGTATCCCGAATATATGCTCAATTTATATTATTTAAACCCCTATAAACACCTAATCAAAAAATGGTTACTATTATAAAAAACTCTTCAATTCCCTGTTATACATTCTTTGTATGCACAATAGACACAGTCACCAACTATAAGGTTTAGAAGTGATATTAATAGGATTATAGGTAATAAAATAGACTTTAAAAAATTAGTAAAGCATAATAAATATTAAAATTCCTATAAATAATTGTCTATAATATTAATAGCAATGTTGAGGCTTATGTTCATTCAATATTCTATGAGTTGACTGCTTGTTCATACACAATTACATTACATAGGGTTTACTAGTGTTTTTTGAGGGTCCTTGATATAAAATTGATGTTTAAAACTCTAAAAAAATATCATAAATTTATTTATTATTTACCTTATCCTTTTATATCAAAAAACATTCATGATCAAACCTTGATTATCTCTTTTGTGTTACCTTTGCCTGTTCATACACACATCTTTAGAAGGGTGTTATGTTTTGAACCAAATCACATGAAACTTGAAAATATAATTATCAAAAATATACTAAAAAACATTAAAATATCTTACCAAACCAATCCATACATTAATATCACATTACAATGAATATTTTATCATTGAACAGTCACTATACTATCATCTTATGTATATGCAACACATATGAAACAAAGTTATATTCAACATCCTTCACTTGAGGATATCCATTATATTTTTTTCTTGGGTTTGTTTACCTTATTAAAATATAAAATTTAAAACTAATTACAAACCAAAAATACAAACCTTATATCTCTCAAAACTACCATAATTACCTCCTATAACTTTTTGTAAGATTGCTTACTCCTCGATACAAATATCAAAGTTGATTCCCTCCGTACAAGGGTGATTTAAGACCAAGTATTTAGACCTAAAATGTATTCAATTAACATTACTATTTATTTTAAACTTTCATGACCACTAGACTACTTCCTAAGACAACCATTATATATCAAAATATTCAAAATTCAAATTGTGTAATTTTAGTGGGAAAACTACCCTTTGAAATCCTAAGATTTATAGTCAATTTTAATCATGTGTAAATAATTATAAAATGAATTTTTACACTTATAACACTATTACCACATCCTAAACAAGCCTATTAACCTCTGATTCACTTGTTTTATACAAAACTTACAAACATGTTGCTCTTATGAGTGATGCCCCTACATCATACTCCCAAGGGGAAAAGAAATGAAACTCAGAGAGAGTTTCTTATCCATGAACCTTTTAAATTTTATCTTTGAGTCTTTTATTAATTATGTATTTTCAAACTCATCATGCTGATGGTTCCAAATCCTTACATTTGCTTGCTTGTCTAAAATGCACTCTATTATAACTCCTTGTCTGATATAATCTAATTACAACTTATTTCTTTCTTGTAATCCCTACAATATTTATTAAGTGTTATTTTAACAACTTTTCCTAATACTCTCTTTGTCAATTATTGTCTTCTTTCAACCTCATGCAAACCTTCTAAAATCAAAATAGAATAAGACAAACTAGTACCTTTTTTGGAATGACTTGAATGACTTACTTCTTCATCTTTGAAAAGGATTGGAATATTTGTCAAGGTCTTGCTATCAATATGATTCTTTCTATGTTCTCCATGCTCACTCTATGTCTCTATCATCCAAACTACTACTTCTATCCTTTAAATAGTTGCTACCATCTTGCATATTTCTCTCATTACTTCCAATAGTGACTCTGCTTGCATGAGTTCATTTGGAACATGAAACTCTATGGTACTACTTCATTCCTTCACCTATTTTACCTACTTATTCCATCCACTTTTAACATCATGATCATGATTTGAATAAGAATATATACCCATATTCCACTCCTTGATGTATTCCAATTATTTGTCCTTTAATATGACTGAATATTCCTCCATTTTATCACTTTGATGAATAAGGTCTACCATCTTCATTATCTCCTTCAACACATTTGGTTTACTCAAACTATATTGAGCTTAATTCATACCTTCTTGTCTAAAAATCATTTATTTAAACAACAAACAATGTATTCTTCTATGCAAATAAATGTATAACATTTTTTTTAATCATCTTCATACCTTATATCATGATTTGGTATATTATCCACTCTTGATAGATTATAAGAGATATATTCTAAACTTTTACATACCTTTGTTTTGGGGTTTTGTCTTGGCAAATCATCTTGGAACATTCTTTTTGTGTCTTCACCATCCACCTCCCATATGTCTCCTTTGGACATGATTGGTTTGACACCTTTTAAAACTTGATCAACCTAAAATTAATTAATATACCCTTGCATTCCTTAATGTCTAGTTAAATCATGACTTCTCCACATATCACTTTTATAAACTATAGGTCTATCACCAATTAATAAGTTAGCATGAACTATATGATATTTAAAAGCATACATGAATGTACCTTGCGATTATTTTTCTATCATGTACATATGCATCCTTTTGTAATTCCTTTCATGATTTTTTCTCATCTTCCTCGCCTTGTATGGACCTTCTTCATACTACCCATCTTCTTGATGTGGTATCTTACATTGTTGTCACCTCTCATTTACAAGATCACTCTCACTCACACATAATAATATAAATTTATCAATTAAATTAACACTTCTTTGAGTGTTACATACCTTCTCCCATTTAACATTTGTTTGATCCTTGATATTGAATGAATTTTCTTTCCTTAGTATACTCCTATTTGCTCCTTTAGACTGCAACATCATAACTAAACTTACATGTTTGTTCTCACATCCTTTGATATTTTCATTATCACTAACCTTTTATTCCCTAATTCCATATATTTCTAATGACTCTTGAGTTTGCATCTTTGTATCTTCTATATTGTCTTCAACTATTATTTTTAGCTGCAAGTGAAAAGTATCTATGCATATTGCATATTATTCTCTCTCACCTTGTTCTTTTGTGCTATTTTGAATCTTTAGTTAGAGTTTTCCTTCCTTATTCTACACTTTTTGATTATTTTTAGGTTTTATAGCATCATCCCTATCTTCTTTAACCTCAAATTCCTCTATCTTCCTTGTTTCCATGACTTTCGTAGTAGATGCCTTTGTTTCACTTGTATACACATCACCAAACAAATATTAGTATCAAAATTTGGAGTCCACATGGCTCTCTCTTGTGCTTATTTACTGGACACTTAATTATCCAACTTCCTCACTTTCTTGGTGTTATCCTGAGCCACTTCTTATCCATCTTAGTTACAATTTTTGCCCCTCTTATTTTTGTATATTCTCTACCTTATTATTTTTTGAGCCCCTTATTCTTGCATTTCATGCTAGTTACTAATAACTTCTCATAATGATCAATTTCACCATTCAAATAAGTGACCCCATCCAACAATATTCTCTCTTGTTGGTCATCTTCCATGTCTAGCTTTGTGGACTCATACCTTTCCATACTCACCATCTCAGTATAATTTGTCTTCTCTTCCTTCTTAGGGGCTTTGATCAAGTTAAAACTCTCCATAGCTTTGATAAAGTATTTTTTTGTTTCCATCAACATCACTCTTTGTTCCATTCTACCTACATCACCTTTCAAAGGTAAAAGAACATGTTTCAACTCACCTTTCTCTACAGTGTAAGTGTTTGTTTACTCATCATTAACAACCTTCCTATCAAATTACCATGACCTCCCTAAAAAAAATTGGAAAATGTCCATGGGCATTATATTACATAAAACTCTATCCTTATATCTACCTATATGAAATTCAACTAAACTTTGCTCACTTACCATGATTTGATATCCTACTTGAACCCATGTTGCCTTATAAGGATGTGGATGTGGAATCCTATTCAATCCTACCTTTTGTACCATCTCCAAAGACACAATATTATCTATACTTCCTATTGTATCAAAATATTTTACCCTAGAAGAGGGATATTTAGGCCTCCTCTAGATTTGGGCAATGTTGGGACACTTTTAGGCCTATGGGTGTGCTTATAAGTGGAAATTAACCTCTAGGTTGAAAGGTATAGCTAATTATATAAGATTTTTATGCAATAAAACTATTGAACTAATTTATATGAGTGAAAAGAGTCAAAATTTTGCATAAATAAAAATCCTAGTCTAAAATGGTGATACACCAAGAATTAGTATCTACATGTATGCCCTATACTTATGCACAATACATCATAATATAGTCTATAACTCAATCTCTAGAATATTTTCAACATAAGTATTTCAATGTAGAGATAAAAGTAATGAGATCACATAAGGTAAATAACTATAAAATATAACCTATATAGTCCAAAACAGGGTTAAACATGTGCAAAATCTCATATAGCTAGAATGCACTCTATATGACATGTTGGATCAACTCTTTGCTCAAATCATGAAGGATAGAGAATATAAGGATAAAACATCACTTTATATCACTTAGTGTCTCTTACATGCCTAGGTAAATTCCTAGAACTTAGGAAGAAAATAGACTTATGCTTCTTTGCTCAAAGGAAATAAAATGGTAAAACATTCTAGTAGGGCTTCATCATACTATCTATGGATTATAAAACAAGATCCCAAGGGTCCTATTTATAGAAAAAGAGGGAGAGAAGAGAGATATATTGAGTGCCAAAATATAAGCCTCCAAAATGGTTTTCCATCACCATGTTGGTGAAATTGATTCCAGGTTTTCTCTCATTTAGTTGGAGTTTATCCTTCTCTTTGATTCACCCTCTTGAAATGACTAGGATCACTACAAAACCAATGGTGAGATGAACCTCCATAAGAAATGGATTGGATCATTACTAAAAACCTTATATTCTTCTAAAAGCTTCCATGTTTTACACTACAAACCCATTCAGGCCTTTTGAATGGCTTTACTTATAAAACCTATAAGTCAAGCATGTTGGGAAACCTGATTTGCATTATCCTTACTCTTTCATATTTTTTGATTGCTTTTACTTATAAAATTTATAATCAAAGGTATTTTTAAAACTTGATTTTTCTTAAGACCCTTTTGGGTTTTCTGAATGGCTTTACTCCTTGCTTACTCCTTTGGGTTCTTTGATTGCTTCTACTTATAAAATTCATAACTCAAGCATGTTAAGAAACCTAATTTTCACTATAGAGTCATTTGGTTTTTCCCATTGACTTTACTTCTTATTTGAAGACTTTAGGCATAAATTTTACATCCTACAACATGTCACCAATTTGTACCCTAATAGCTAGTTGGCTACCCTAAATTTGACATCTTATAGCATGTCATGTCTTTGAATCCCAATGGCTAGTTGGCTGCATCAATTTTGATGTCTTGTGGCATGTTATGGGAATCCATTTGGGTCAGGTTTATGTTTTTGGTAATTTTCTTGAAGTAATTCCTCTAAAAAATTTGGTCAAAATAATTCTTTCAGGAATTTTACTCGAAAGGCAATGACTAGTTCCTTCAGGAACTTTCCTTGAAGCACACTCGGTAAAGTGTCCATCAGAAAAGTTTTGAAGGACACTTGGGAAAGGCACATGGTCCCTTCCAAAAAAATTTAAGGGAATTTCCAAAGGAAATGACCCTTCAAAACTTTTTCAAAGGGCATTT
The DNA here is from genome assembly GCA_037957365.1 of Torreya grandis. Taxonomy (NCBI): domain Eukaryota; kingdom Viridiplantae; phylum Streptophyta; class Pinopsida; order Cupressales; family Taxaceae; genus Torreya; species Torreya grandis. The sequence continues at coordinate 2,072,058 of JARHVA010003010.1, read as the reverse complement.
CTAAAGATAAAGTGCCCTTTAGAAAAGTCTGAAGGGAAACTTGGGTGGAAAAGTGCCCTTCAGAACTTTTTTAAAGGGTCACTTAGATAACAAAGTGCCCTTCAAAAAAGTATAAAGGGACACTTGGGTAGAAAAGTGCCCTTCAAAACTTTTTTGAAGGGTCACTTAGACAATAAAGTACCCTTAAAAAAAGTTCAAAGGGGCACTTGAGCAAAAAAGTACCATTCAAAACATTTTTGAAGGGTCACTTGGACAATAAAGTTTCCTTTAGAAAAGTCTGAAGGGACACTTGGGTGGAAAAGTGACTTTAAAAACTTTTTTAAAGGGTCACTTGGACAACAAAGTTCCCTTCAAAAAAGTTCAAAGAGACACTTGGGTTCAAAAGTGCCCTTCAAATTTTTTTTGAAGGGTCACTTGGATAACAAAGTGCCCTTCGAAAAAGTTCAAAGGGACACTTGGGTAGAAAAGTGCCCTTCATAAATTCTCTAAAGGGTCACTTGGATAATAAATTTCCCTTTAAAAAATTCTAAAGGGACACTTGGGTGGAAGGCAAGGCAAGAAAGGCCCTTGGGAAAAGTTTTGAAGGGAAATTAGAAGGTAAGTGGCCCTTTAAAACCTTTTTCAAAGGGTACTTCAGGGCAAAAAAATAAAGAAAGGATAAGGAAAATAAGTCAAAGGTAAAAATAAATAACAAGGGAAAGGAACTTGAACTAGGAAAGGCAAAAGGGAAAAGATAAGCAACAAAGCAAGTAACCAAACACAAAAAATGAGCAAGGGAGAAATGAAGAGAGTTAACAGGAAAACATAAACTAGTCATGCAGAAAATGGTCAACATTCTAGAAATTTATAGGGGAGACATGCCCACTATGTCGTAATACCAATCACCTAAATCCTTCCATTGGGCATGAAGTCATGCAAGGTAAACAAGAGTTGAAATAATAATCCATGGCTGAAAACACAAGCTAGAGAGACACACACACAACCAACAAAAGGAAAAAAAACACCTAAAAGGGAAACAATATGCTCCAAAACACTTATGGAAAACAAACACAATAAATGAAACACAACAAAACAAGGTATATATAAGACATGGCTAGCAAGGTTCAAAAGCAAGGATTCAAATGGATTCCATTCACCAGAATAGGCAGCTCTTCTTCATCCATTTTAAATAGCTTAAAGGAGTTTCTTTACTTTCATTTTTTGATGATGTAAGGACCACTCCACAAAGTATGAAACTTTGTATGTTTTCTTGGTTTTTCTCTATCTTCATCTCATTTGAAGACCAAGTAACTTTTATTGAACACTCTTTCCATTGCCCTTTTGTCAAAGGATTTCTTCATGAGAACTCGATGGTGTTCTAAATCTTTTTTTATGTCATCTCTTTCCTCTTATAGCTACATTAATTATATAAATCTAACCTACATGGGAGTGTTTTCAAGTAATTATATCTATTGTGCAAGTTCCAAGGTAGGGAGCTCTTGTGAGATGGATAGTCTAGTTTTTCTCCCATAGATAAGTACAAAGGGATAATTACCAATTGACTTCTTGGGAGTTATTTTGTCTACCCATAAGGCTATTTTTAGCTTGTTATGTCATGCTCTTTGATTGGTTTCTAACTTCCTCTTAATGATCTTAATGAGTTTCTTGTTGGTAGACTCATCCAATCCATTACCTTGAGGGTAGTAGTTGGATGAGGTAATCAATTGAACTCCATTATTTTCTGCCCAATCAAAAGCTTTAGCACTTATGAAAGTAAGTGAATTATATGAGATGATGACATGAGGAGATTCAAACCTTGTTATAATGCTATCATAGAACTCCAAGATGGCATTTTCATTTGTTTTCTTTAAGGTAATATCCTCTACCCATCTTGTGAAGTAGTTTGTGGTAGTCAATATCCATTTGTGTCTAGCACTTGATGGTGGGTTGATCATGCTAATGAAGTCAAATCCCCATTGCATGAAAGGCTGGCCCACTTGGATAGGATTAAATGGAAGAGTAGCAAGTTTTTTTTTGCCAACAAAGAAAGTACATTGAGGACAAACCTTAGCCCAATGATAATAGTCCTTAAAAAGATGAAGCCAATAGTAACTGGCTCTCATTATTTTTTTAGCTATTATTCTAGGAGAGAAATGACCACCATATTTACCATTGTGGAACTTTTCTAGTAAAATATCAAATTTGTCATTGTTATTGCATCTTATCAACACATTGCTCATGTCCTTATTAAAGAGAATACCATCCACAAGACAATAAGGAATAACTTATAGCCTAAAATATCTTCTTTGAGATTTGTTCAATCCATTGGGACACTCACCATTTTGAAGAAAACCAATGATGTCTTGTGTCCAACTTTGATTTTGCATTTGATCAACTAGCTAGTCTTGAACTTGATTTACCAAGACTTGCTCTTTTAGATCTTGAAATTTAGATGCTAAGTGATCACATAATCTTCTTTCTCTTACTAGGCTAGTTACCTTGATGTTAATTTCATATTCCATTACCTTCATGATCCATCCAACTCTCTTCTCATTGAGATCCCTACATAGGAAAAACTCCTTGGTGTTAGGATGGGATACCATGAATGGATCTTGTTGTTGGGAACTATATGCCTAAACTTTTTCAAACCTCTAATGATGGTTAAATCTTGATTCTTAACAAAATAATATCTCACTTCATAGTCTTCTAAGCCTTGGACAAAGAAAGCAATTCACTGCTCAACATCTTCATCATTATTTTGCATAAGCATAGCTGAGATTGTCTCAAGGTTAAAAAATTTATAAAGAATGAAATCCTTAGCAAAATTTAGATTTAGGAGAGTGGGAGATGCTACAATTGCTTGTTTGGTTACCTCAAATTTGCATTTACCTTCCTCTATCCAAGTAAAAACATGGTTCTTTTTTAGCATGGTTGTGATAGGCTTTACCATAGTTTATTTTTCCCAAGAAACTTCCCATCCCTCTCTTATGTTTAGGTAAAGACAAGCCTAGAATATATTTAATCTTTTTAGGGTCAATAGATAAGCCTTATTTTGAAACAACATGACCCAAAAGCTTACCTTCATGGATAGCGAAGATGCACTTATTTGGATTGAGGGATATGTTATACTCTCTACACTTCTCAAACACTTGTCTTAGATGTCCCATATGATTAGTAACATCCTTTTAAAAAAAAATTATATCATCAAGGTAAATAAGCAAAAAAAAATTTGATCAAACCTTTGAAAGCCATGTCCATTTCCCTTTGAATGTGGCTCCAACATTGGATAAATTAAATGGCATATTCTTGTAGGTGAAGGTCCCCCACTTGGTGGTGAAGGCTATCTTGAATTGATTCCCTTCACTTACCAGTATTTTAGTATAACTTGAATAACCATCAAGAAGTGAGAAATGTTGAGAACCTAAAACAACTTGTAGAATTTGTTCCATGGAAGGGAGTGGGTAATGATCCTTGAGAGACACTTTGTTTAGATCATGAAAATCCACACAAAGTCTGATTTCTCCATTGTTATTTCAAACTAGCATAAGGTTGGATACCCAAGTTGAGTGCTTGATAGGAAAGATAATTCTAGACTCAATCAATTTAGTCAGCACTTTATTCATGAGTTCTTCTACCTTGGGGTTGATAGGCCTTTGCTTTTGTCTTATCGGTTTAGCTCCATGCTCCAACTCAATGGTGTGATAAGCTAGACTTGGGTTAAAGACTTTTAAGTCCTTGTATTCCTAGGCAAAGATGTCATGAAAATATTCACATAATGCTATAAAATATTGCCTTTTTTAGCTAAGAAAAAGCCTTTCCAATCTTCAAAAATTTGTCCTTGAAAATTAAAACTCTCTCATAGTTATCTTCTTTTATTGACAAGCTCATTCTTTGGTTTTTATTTTTATCATCTTCATTGAAGACACTCTCTAAGGTAATCATCCCCTTGGGTATTTCATTTGTCTTTAGCTATGTAATTTTCTCTTCATAATGACCATGCAACTTCTTTTTATTTATTGAAAATAAGCTTACCTCATTTTGTAATAAGTGTACAATGTGTTCATAACTTTCAAACACTTGCCATGAAACTTCATTATCTAAAATGGAAGGTCTCACAATGATCTTGATATGGGATTTATCCTTCTCTTGTTTAACATCAGTAGTTGATTCAAAATTTACTCCTATTGTAGCCAATCTATCAGTGTGCTTATTTAAGTCTCTTGGTATGGGTTGGATATTGAAGGCATCAAAATCCTCTAGTAGATCCCATAACCTATGCTTTTAGGACTTGAGCAAGGGGTTCTTGGTTGTAGCTTGACTTCTCACTTGATGAATGACCAGTTCACTATCTCCATAGACTTTTAAAAGCTTGATTCCTCTCTCCTTTGCCCATTGGAGACCATGAACTAAGCCTTCATATTCTGTCACATTGTAAGTGTAGCTGAAGTGAAACCTATAAGAAGAATAGCAACAATTATTTTATGGGGAAACTAACATGACACTAGCTCTTGTGCATACTTTTCTCCTTGAACCATCAAAGAACATTTCCCACATGCCATCAAGCTCATTGTCTTCATTGGTGAGTGAAGGAATTGGGGTGTTCTCCTCATGCATGCAGTAAACTCCCAAATTAGTTTCCTTAATGAAAGTGTAAGGATCAATTCCATGTATTTAAGTGTTGTACTTGTCAATATAGAGGTTAGAAATACATTCAAGAGGAGATGTTTCACTATTTAGGACTATTTCTTCCTCTTTGTTGATTAGAAAATTTTTGATTTGTCATTGTCTCTAAGTATGGCTCAATGTGTAAACTTGATAAGGGATAAGTCCTTATGGTTACCCTGTTTATATACCTTGTCTTGAAAGATAGAAAGGACCAATCAGTAGAAAGGTATCTTCTTATCTTGGCCATAAAGTCCCTAGACACGCATATAGCAAAGTGTGCTAGAAGGTCCACCACCACAATATCTTGTATGATAGGGAAGCTTAGGTAGCCATGTAAAAACACTTTTAGACCTTTGACCAATTATAACATCTTGGTTAGAGTTCCATCCAGTTGCAACATGCCTTTACTATGTGGCTCATAGTTCAAACCCAAATTATCAGCCACTACTTTAGGCATAACAATAGTGCTTGCTCCACTATCCACAATACAATTATGGACAAACTTATCTCCCATAATGAGTGTGAAGTAGAAGGGTGGAGGATTTTTATCTTTAGTGGAAGGCTCGAAAATATGGTTTGGAGAATTTGTGAGAGCCACACTATGATGCTTTGAAGATTGAGGAGCCACCCGCATGCTTGTTAACTACTCTTGTAAAAGCTCCTTTTGACTAGGTATATATATAACCTCTAAAAGGGATATGCTTGTCTTAGTTCTCTTGAATGAGTCCACAATATTTAGAGATGGAGTATTCACTTTCTCCTACATTTTTTATGATAATAAAGGAGCTATATCATGTTGTGTTACAATCTTGGTAGCTATATTTACATTTTGATTTTGTTAAGGAACATGGCTTGTAGAAGGTACATCACTTTAATTTGTGCTTTATGGCCTTGGAGAGGCATCACTTAGAAATATTCATGGCTTCTGGCCTTCTCCCAATCCTATCTTCTTGGCCCTTGTATTGGCTATAATTGACATGCTTTGAGTCAACGTGAAATCATTTTTTACTTGAAAATTCATCATTCCCACACTTGGGTTGTTGCCTTTTATAGGACTATCCCTTTGGCTAGGACATGATTCTTATACTATCATGTAATGAGTAGCTTCCTCTTATGTAGTCAAAGTGTATCTGGTTCCTCCATCATCACGTGTAAAATGACCTTGAGGCTACTCCCATTGGTCCACATGATCTTCTCCTTACACTAGATTTGCATGAACTAGAACAACAACCTTTATGAGAGGAGTAGAATTTGGATTATATGCATTGGGATATCTATTATAACCTTGTTTATTTTATCCTCTCCCTTGATGATTGTATTAGGATGGAGCTCTATATCCTTATTGAGGATAGTGATGTGCATTAGGAGGAGCACTTGCCTGATATTGAGTTTGCTTGAGCTGAGCTCTCAATGATCTAATTTTTTCATCCTTATCCACAACGTTATCCACCTTCTTGGGAAAGGCTCTTAGCTTCACATTGGAATTGGGAACTTATGCCATGCTTGGAGTTTTAACCAAATTATGGGATAGGAAAGGCATGGAAACTCTTGGAGGAATTTTTCTAGCCTAAATTAAGCTATTCTCAGTCTCAATTACTAGCTCATATGCACCTAGAAGAGTGAATCCTCCCATTGGTTGCAACATAACAACAACATCAGTACTGATCCATTTGATGTATGTTGCAAACACAAATATAGGAGGAGGTCTCATGATTGGTGGTAGCCTATACCATATTCTTTGAAATCTCTCATTGAAATCTCCTATGGATTCATTTGGACCTCTTCTTATTACATTCAACTGATATGTTAGGGAAGCATGATCACTCTTATTTTTGAATCTTATCACCAATAGGTCTCTAAATACATCCTAACTTGTAATGCATCCCCCTTCTAACATTCTATACCAGTCAAGTGCTTTGCCTTTTAAAGACATAACAAGTATCCTAATGGCTATGTTGGCCCTAGTAACATTATGGAAATTGCAGAAATTAGAGATGTCTCTAATATGTTTAGATGGGGTAATAGGACCCTCCCCATTGAAACTAGGAATATTTTTGGTAGAATTTAGAGGGATGGGGTCATATGCAAGAATCTCTATTGGGTTTTGGGTATTAAAAGTAGGGAAAGGTTGACATCTATCTATCCCTCCCCTTTCCCCCATTTCTATTCTTCCCCTTTAATCATTTATTTATTCCTCTTATTCAAATTCTTCCTCTCCTTGAACTTCTTCTATTTATTCTTCTTCTTCCCCAAAACCTCCTTGCCAAGGATTTAATAGGGCTAAGAATGGTTCAAGGTGTTGTTCTTCAAGAAGAGTTTCATCTAAAGGGGTTTGGTTAGAAAATCATAAGGACTTTGTGAGGACCATGTAGGATAATGTATAAAACTTGGTCTAGAACCAAGGATTCACACCCTTTTGGAGTCACCAAATGATGGGTTAGGGGTATTTATACTAATTTAGGCCTATCAATACCAGCATTCACTTTGACTTAGCAATAAATTTAGGTCCCACCAGGCATGCCATAACTGTTATCTCCAAATTTTGCATCTTAAAAGAGGGTTATTCAGGTATCCTCCAAATTTAGGCAATGTTAGGACATTTTTAGGCCTGTAGGTGTTCCTATAAGTGGAAATGAACCTCTAGGTTGAAAGGGATAGCTTCCTATATTATATTTTTATGCAATAAAACTATTGAATTAGTTTGTATGAGTGAAAAGAGTCAAATTTTTTCATAAATGAAAATCCTAGTGTAAAATGGTGATACACAAGGAATTAGTATCCACATGTACCCTATGCTTATGCACAATACAATAGAATATAGTCTATAACTCAAGCTCTATAATATTCTAACATAAGTATTTCAATGTAGAAACAAAATGAATGAGGTCACACAAGGTAAATAAAAGGAAAAGATAACCTGTATAGTCTAGAAAAGGGTTACACATGTGCAAAATATCATACAACTAGAATGCACTCTACATGACCTATTGGATAAGATATTTGATCAAAATCATGAAGGATAGAGAATATAAGGATAAAACATTACTTTTTTTCACTCTATGTCTCATGCATGCCTATGAAAATGAATATAAGTTAGTAATAAAATAGACGTATGCTTCTTTGCTCAAAGGCAAGAAAATGGCAAAACATTCTAGTAGGGTTTCACCATATTATCTATGGATGATAAAATAAGAGCCTAAGGGTCCTATTTATAGAAAAATATGGAGATAAGAGAGATATCTTGGGCACCAAAATAGAAACCTCCAAAATGGTTTATCATTTTCATCTTGGTGAAACTGATTTTAGTTGTTCTCTCATTTAGTTGGAGTTTGTCCTTCTCTTTGATTCACCCTCTTAAAATGACTAGGATCACTACAAAACCAATGGTGAGATGACCCACCATAAGAAATGGCTTATATCACTACTATGAACCTTAGATTCTTCCTAATATATTTTGTGTTTTGCACTATAGACCCATTTGAGTTTTTTGAATGGATTTAATTATAAAACATATAAGTCAAACATGTTGGGAAACCCAATTTGCACTATCCTTGCTCTTTTAGGTTTTTTGATTGCTTCTACTTATAAAATTCATAATTAAATCTATTTTAAAAACCCATTTTTTCTTAAGACCCTTTTGGGTTTTCTAAATGAATTTACTCCTTGTTTTCTCCTTTGGGTTCTTTGATTGCTTCTACTTATAAAAGTCATAAGTGAAGCACGTTGAGAAACCTAATTTTTTCTATAGAGTCATTCAGGTTTTCCTAGTGACTTTACTTATTATTTGAAGACTTCAGGCATGAATTTGACATCTTAAGACATATCACCAAGTTGTACCCTAACGGCTAGTTGACTACCCTAAATTTTATGTCCTACGGCATGTCATATCTTTGAATCCTAATGGATAGTTGGCTACATTAATTTTTACATCTTGTGGCATGTCATGGGGATCCATTTGGGTTGGGTTTACATTTTAGGTAATTTTCCTAAAGTAATTCCTTTGGAAAATATGTTCAAAGGAATTCTTTCAAGAATTTTACCTGAAAGGCAATGGTTAGTTCCTTTAGGAATTTTCACTAAAGGACACTTGGGAAAGGAACAAGGTCCCTTCAAAAAAAAATTCAAGGGAATTTCTAAGGTAAATGTCCCTTTGAAACTTTTTTGAAGGGTATTTCCAAAGACAAAGTACCTTTGGGAAAAGTCTGAAGGGACACTTAGGTGGAAAAGTGCCCTTTAGAACTTTTTTGAAGGGTTAATTGGACAATAAAGTGCCCTTTGGAAAAGTCTTAAGGGACACTTGGGTGAAAAATTTCCATTCAAAACTTTTTCGAAGGGTCACTTGGACAACAAAGTGCCCTTTGGAAAATTTTGAAGGGACACTTGGGGGGAAGGTAAGGCAATAAAGGCCCTTCAAAAAAGTTATGAAGGGAACTTAGAATGGAAGTGACCCTTTGGAACCTTTTTTGAAGGGAAATTTAGGGAAAAATAAAGAAATAAAGGTTAAGTCAAACAAGGCAAAGGAAAAAACAAATAACAAGGGAGAAGAGCCCGAACCAAGAGAGGCCAAAGGGAAAAGACAAGAAACAATACAAGTAACCAAACACAAAAAATGAGCAATGGAGAAATGAAGAGAGCCAAATGGAAAACACAAATTGGTCATGTATAAAATGGTCAACACTTCCTCCATCAATCACCACATTACAACACTTTCCCTTTATTTTATAGTTACTCTTAAACAAGCTTCTCCTATGTACTTATTCTTGTGTTTATCCCTTCTACTACAACAAAACTATTTTCATAAGAATATATTCTCTTCTCACTTTTCTAATTTCTTCATGTGATCCTCTTGAATTTTATTGACCATCCCTACCAATGGATGAGGGACGTTTTATTTCCCTATGTCCTTTTCTATTACAATTATGGCATTGTCTTTGAAAGGTTGGTCTATGTTTATTTCTTAAAAAACTATCATTATTTTTTCCTCTATCAAATGTAAATGTTCTTACCTCATGTGAATAGTTATGTGGCCTCCTAACTTATTAGACTAATATAACCTAATTTTATGGCCTCTTGGACTACTGCTCCACTATTTTCTCCAACTAATCTTGGCTACAAAGGTTCCTCTTGACCTTATTATCCTCTATTATCTTCAACATTTTTTATCTATGTATTATGTTCCCTTTCCTTGAGAAAATTATCAATGAATTACATTTTCATAATCAAATATGCAATCATTTGTGTCATCTAACCCATCAAATTCTCCACTATGTCATCTTGATGTCTGCTACCTCTATCTACCCTTTGTTCCATGGGTCTTTGGTCCTAGTTACTTTCCTTGTAGTTAAGTTATAAACACATGATGTCAATCTCTCTTTTTTTTAATTCTTATCTTATTTTTCCTTATCAGAACCACCCACCACCAAGAAAAAACCTACTATGATACCAAAATGATGTAGAGGATGCTCAACCTTTCACACAACTCTTTTTTAGTTCAATATTCAATCACTTTACCAAGATGTAAATGGTCTTTTAAGGGTACATTAATGTTTGAATATCATTTGGATTTATTTTAATCTTTAAATAGCTCTTTATGGTCCTTTGATAACTCCTATACCATCATCACCACATTTGACCATTCATTCCTTTCTCTTGACAACTTTTTTATATGCCTTAGTCACCTATAATAGCCTTTTTTAGGCTAATTCATCATGTATGAATATATATAGAAAAAGTTTCATAAAATAAATTTAGATAAAATTACCCTCTATTGATCTTGTTCCCTATATGAATTTTCACTCCCTAATTCTTCTTTTGGACTCCTTTACTACCTCCTTCTAGGCCACTATTAGGCTTAATTAGGTCTACTTTGCCTAGAAACACACACAGTCTTCTCTCTTTGCACATACAAGTACAAAATCAGTTCAAAAATTACAAAATATCTTTACTTACATTTTAACACATATAATTACTAGGTTTTAGGTAATTCTACTAGGTAAAATTTCTTAATATGAGGATTCACTCTTTAAACCCTAGTTTCTAGTTGCATAGGGTCTATAGGACCTAAGAGCACATAGTTGAGGTTTGCTCGATCCAAAAATGGTTTCAAGTCTCTATTATTATTATATATAGTCTTTAGCATATAGGTATACCTCTTTCATGCATTGGTTCCTCTTTATATTTCTCTATTTAACTTCTTTTGACAAATCTCAGTCTTTTGTTATACATAGTCATATATGTAGGTTGTATATAAGATGATTTTAGTCTTTGAACCTCAAAAGGGAATCACACAAACTTTATACACCATCAAATGGTCTTACACACATCCCAATTCACATCTTTGAATCAACAACTCCTTAGTATGGTGCCTTCACTATGTTTTTTCCTTATACCTTATTTGTTCCTTGGTTCATAAAATACACACAGTCATATATGTAGGACAAAGAAAGTTATTTCTTGCCACAAGGTTATTCAAGAAATTTATCCCATGTATATGCTTGATTTATTTGGTTTTCAACCCCTCCACACACTTGATCAAATAAGGGTTACTATTATAAATAAATTTTTAATTCCCTATTATACATTTTTTATATGCACAATATACATAGTCACCAATTATAAGGTCTAGAAGTTCTCTTAATAGGATTATAGGAAATTAAATAGAATTTAACAACTTATTTAAGCATAATACATACTAAAATCCATAAAAATAATTGTTTAAAACCTTAAGCACAACATTGAGGCTTATGTTCATTCAATATTCTATGAGTTGATTGCTTGTTCATACATAGTTACATCACACATGGTTTACTAGTGTTTTTTTAGGGTCCTTGCTATCAAATTAATTTTTCAAACTCTACACAGAGCTCATTAAGTTCTTGAATATTTCCCTTATCCTTTTATATCAACAAACATTAATGATAAAACCTTGGTTCTCTCTTTTGTGTCACTTTGGGGGCACTTTGTTTGTTCATGCACACTTCATTAGAAGGGTGTTATGATTTGAACCAAATCACATGAAAATTGACAATAAGATTATCACAAATATACTTCAAAACATTAAAATATCTTACCAAAACCAATCCATACATTAATATCACATTATAGTGAATCTTATATCACTTAATAGTCACAGTACCATTATCTTTCATTTATGCAACACACATGAAATAAATTTATATTCAACATCCTTCACTTGAGGATATCCATTATCTTTTTTTCTTAGGTTTTTTTCCCTTCCTTATTTTAATACAAAATTGAAAATTTATTAAAAACCAAAAATACACACCTCATATCTCTAAAAACTACCAAAACTACCTCCAATAACCTCTTGCAATAATGCTTACCCCTTGATACAAACATCAAGGTTGATGCCCTCTATACAAGGGTGATTTAAGACCAATTCATTAGACCTAAAATGTTTTCAATTAACATTTTTATTATAAAAAAATATTCAAAATTCAAATTTTGTAATTTTGGTGGGAAAACTCCCATTTGAAATCCTAAGCTTCATAGTCACTTCTAATCATGTGGAAAGCATTCCATAATGCATTTTCAGACTTCTCACACTGATACCACATCCTAAATAATCATATTGACCCATAATTCCCTTGTTCTATACAAAAATTGAAAACATGTTGCTCTTATGAGTGATGCCCCTGCATCATGTTTGTTGAGTTTTATAAGTTTGATGAGTGCCATAATCCATATTGTACACTAACTATTATGTGGTCTTATTTTATTAAAAATACTACTATGATCTTTACTGATACATTTATTTATATTTGACACTTCAAGGCTTACCTCATATATTACATATAAGATTTGAATGATAAATATATTACTATTATGACATAATTTTCACATATGTTACATTATTCCAAGATCATATCTTGATACATATAATACAATTAACTTTTATTTTGATATGAGTGACTTCCAAGAAACATCTCTCACCTCAAAAGTGAGGCATCTCAATGGTATTTTCATACATATATCAGTCCCTATGAGCAAAAAATATTTTTGGGTATACAATATAGTTTTATTAAATTCATAATGCTTCAAAACTCAGTTATTGGTATAGATTATAGGGGCATATTCATTCACATTATAGGAAATATATATATATATATATATATATATATATATATATATATATTAAAAAAAAGTTGGTGAATATACATGGTCATATGCACACAAACTTCAAATATAAATTACAGAGTTTACACACACACACACACACACACAGAGAGAGAGAGAGAGAGAGAGAGAGAGAGAGAGAGAGAGAGAGAGAGAGAGAGAGAGAGAGAGAGAGAGAGAGAGAGAGAGAGAGAGAGAGAGAGAGTTACATATTTGACATTTATCACATGAAGGAATGAAATATATTCATGCACACTATGTTACTTTTTAAATTTATGGTTCATATTACTAATTCATGCACAAATTTTTTAAAAATAAAAAATCTTGATAAGGGAAAGGATACCCTTCCCTTTCTTCTATGATATTTTGTAATTTCAAACTTCTATTATAAGTATAACAAGAATTAAATAATAAATTGATAACTAAATCTATATTCCATCTATAGTGGTTGATATAGTTAAGTTCATAATGCATATTGAATATTTAGGACTCTCCAACATTATAGCTTGTGAATCCATTGAGGATTACAACCTACTTCTGTATTTGGGTTACAAATACCAAAAATATAAATTAAGGTTTATGTCCCTTAATGGTTTATATTTTATATACATGTTCACTTAAAATTTGGTCTTGATCACCCTAAATTAATGATGTTTTAATAAATTAGCCAATACTTTCATATGATTCATCAGAAGCTCCAATTATTAAATGCTTCAAGGAAGCATCATCTTCAAGAAAAAATACAATAGAAAAATAAGTTTCAAACATACATGTGTACTCATCCTTTTTTATTTAAAATCTTCATAAAATTTGGGTTATATTTCAATTTTAAATTTCACATATGGACATTTACTACTTTCACATCATTACAAGATTTACTATAGAACACCTTACATGGTTAAATCTTCATCCCAAAGCCAAAATGTGTTATACACACTCAATATATCTTTCCTTTTACTCTACTCATTTAAATACTAGCTTAAATTAGGGGGTAATGTAGATACTCAAAAATTTCATGAATAATTAATCATATTATTTTTTTCCCACATTTATCTTACTTGACTTAGGCCCCTAAATTAGTCTTATTTTTCTACTTCACTCTATCCTAAGTACTTTTACGAGCCCATCTATTATAAATTATTGTATTAAACTTATATAAATATTACTAATTTTTAAAAACCCCTTTAACAATATGTACAAACATTTAAAATTCTTAAGATCAAACGTTACCCTTCCTAGATCATAATTGAATTACATGATCTAAGATCACCGATCAATCCTGATATTCGCAGGTTGATCCTTTGCCCTAAAATGGCTCTTTTTAAAATTTAAACCCTTCCTTTTATTTTATTTTTTGTATTTTTAGGATAGGTATCCTTAATTTTAATCCATTTGGATTTATAGAAATGCACATCTAATCCACTTATTATACAACTAGGTAACTTGGTAATTTCATTATTTAGGCACACTTATATTATTACACATTGAGAAAAGATTTCCTATTATTTAAAAATTATATTATATTCACTTAAATCATCCCTTATCAAATTCATAAGAATAATATATCTGATTCAATCAACTAATTATTAAGATTCAATCCATACATACATGTATGAAAGAACCTTAGATTAAGCAATCTAGGTGGGAGAACTATACGAGAATGTATTCCTTTTTAGAAGTATGATATCTAATTAGGTAGAATTAAATCATCACAAGGATGATTGGGGTAATCTCATCCCATTACACTCATCTTTATTTTTGTAGTTTTTTAGCTATCACAAGCCTTAGTAAGGTTTCAACCTTTAAGAAGTCATTTACAAGTCATCTACACACTACTGAAGGTATAAATTCCACATAAATTCATATTCCATGAAAGCATAGGTGATTGAACCATAATTTTTGTTTTTTCCCATGTATGTCAATATTGACTTATAGGGGTCAAGTGTGGTAGTCAATCTAACTATTTCTCTTTGATTCTAACATATAACAATGATAATTATTATTTTCATTGAATGGGCATATCTAGTCTATGTTGATCATTTCCGACCATATTGTAGTCACACATAGTAAACCTAATAAGTAGAAATCAACTAAAATTTTTCGTCCTTTTTGTTTCAATCATTTAAGCTTTGTCCATTTTATTACTTTACTTCCATTTTACAAGTTGTAAGTCATTTACATCATTTTCTACCATTCAATTCATTTTATCTTAATTACAGTTAATATCTTGATTAATCTCAAATTATAATAAAACACATATGAATCTTGTACATATTACTTCCTAACTATTCATTCATTTATGTACCTATCTTTCTTGATTTTATGGAATTTACCTACATGAATTATCTAGTTTGTTCTTAAACTACTTATTATATTTAAATTATCTTATGATTATTAGATCAGTATTTCTTATAACTCTGACACCTTGTAGACACCTAAATTTAGTAAATAAAAACACAAGTGCTACATATTTTCACAACTTTTCTATCTATGGGCTCCTAAGACCAAATTAAGACTCAATTTTTATGTCTTGATTTTATTCCCATGTCCTCCATTGATTCTATACACAAATTTTCTCACTATATTATTATTATATTTCAATTATTATTTGATTCATAGGGATCCATTGTATTCCTTTCTCTTTTATCTTTTTGTCATCCTAATTTTTGGAAAAACCACTTTGTTTGGATTATTATGCTCTACATGGTTGTCTAAAAGGATTGGTATTATCCCATCATATATTTTAGTATATTTTTCAATACATGTTTCATTAACTTTTAATTTGGTCTAATGTGTCACTACATTGCAATTTGAATTTTGGATTCTTGTATTTAAAGGGTTGTAAAAGGCATTTTACATCTAATATTTATCTACCTAGTAAAAGCACATAAAAATAAAATACACTCGCTCAATATCTACATTTCTTATCTAGATTTGATATTATATGTATAGATTACATTTTTACCAATAAGAGAGCATAAGAGAAGATAATCTAGATCCATATTACATATGATACACACACACACACACATGAGAGAGAGAGAGAGAGAGGCAGGGGGGGGGGGGAGGGGGATGAATACATTTTTATTAGGTAATTATATTTGGATTATGTAGGTATTGCTCAATTTTATATGGATTTATAAGTCTTGCTTAGTTATTCCCCTTACCCATTGTCCCCTTTTTTCCATTTAATTTCTATTTTGTTTCTTGTGTAGGTCATTATTATGGTTTTTAAAGGAAATTTAATAAAAAAACATAGGTTTTATCACATTTTATAATCATCATGACATGATTAATCCCATATAAAACTGATCCTACATGTTCTTATAGTTTTCAAGTTCATTCCACATTCAACGTAAACAAGACTAGTCCATTTGCACAAATGTGCAAGTTGTTTTTCAATTCTCTCAGCTACATCTAAATCAATTAAGATAGTCACATAAACAAATATAAAATACACATAAATAAAATTAACACTTATTTAAGTCACATATCATCATGTATTTTAAGATAATAATTTTTCATACTTATTTATGTCTTCTTGGTCAAAATGCTAATTTTATACATGTTATAAATGGATGTGTGTATGCATGCTTATTTTATTGTAATATATTTTATTCAAACTTATTTACCTAAGTTATACTAGATATATTTCCATAATCCTAATATTTTTTTAAACATATATATGAACCTTCTCTATTTGTTGAATATTTCAAGACCTAGTTTTGTCCCTAGGGTTTCTTTCTAAAGTTGTCATCCTAGGGTTTCAAATTAAATTATAATTACACTCTTATGTTGGACTATTTTTTATAATTAATAAATATTTATAATATTTTTCTCATTTTAATCCTTGGTAAATTTAAATTTATTAACAAAAAATCTCTTCCTCCTCATCTAGTTGATGAATTCATAGGCATTCTTTGTAATTTTAATAAATAATGGACTAGTTATCAATATTGTGTGTTAGATACTAATGTTAAGCATGAATATGTACATATCATGATTATAATGATTATTTTTTCATTTTTATTATTAATAATATTATTCAATTGATGATAAATATTTTAATGAAAGTAATTTATATGCATGTTACTCCCCTACTCATTCTATTGTATCTCTTGAAAGCAATGTCCAAAAAACTAACATAAGTCCCAAACAAACCCCTTATTGGTGATGCATTATTTGATTATACTCTTATGTTATCAAAAACTTTTTTTGTGTCTATTTTTTGCATTTAAAAATATAAATACAAGAAACTTAAAATCCCATTGCATAATGAAAATGATAATTGTGTATCTCAAGAGCTACAATTTAGTTAAAATAATGTTTCATTTACATAGGATAATAATATGACTAAGATATAAAATACAAATGTATCTTATATCCTCTATTATTTTAAAAATAAACATGTTTATATTTCAAATGTTGATAATGAAAAATAAATGGGGTTCCTTTTGAATGTGATGATACTTTAAACAGGATATAAAATGTAATTTTTTCCCCTCCTTTATCCCCTTCTAAAAATGTGAATGTTCTAATTTATGATGTTGATAATGAAATAAAATATCATATTCTAATTACATTTGATGATGTTTTAAAAAAAGTTGAAAATACAAGTGCACCTTATTATACACCCTCTTCTTATTCAAATATAATTGTTTTTATTTCAAATATTGATTTTAAAAGTGAAATAGATGGTGATCATGATGAAAATTAGAATGATGATGATTATTTATACTAATCATAGTATATATTATTATTCATCCTCCCCTCATGTTGATGATTACATATTACATGATAAATTAAATGATAACTTTCTTAATAATAATGTTATTGTGTATCATGATGATCTTCCTAGTTATCCCTTAAAAGACAAAATATGTGAGCATGTTGATTCTAGTGATAAGAACAATAGTGTTATTTCTTATATTTTAGTAGAATGTCATGTGCCTTTTTAAACTAATGATACATAAAATAGCAATGCATTCAAAAATTCTACCATTTGAAAATAATAATTCATTCCTAAGCCTCATTCCCCTATTCAAAATAATGTACTAATGGATAAAATTAATAATAAAAATAAATTATTAAATGAACCCTTTGACAATCTTAATATGCCTTCATAAGAGGTTTTTTCTCTAAAGCATGTCATTGGTTATTTTATTCATAAATTAAATCAGCTCACTTTGGAAAGTAAGGCATATCACTCATGGGTTTATTAAAATATTATATGTGGTAACCCTATAGTGTGTAGTATTTTGTATGCTCCATTATTGCATGATTTTAAGATACCCATATTTTATAACTTTAATGAAAATAGGGATCCTTAACTATATATCAAATATTATATAAAATTTATGAATGGTTATTCTTGTAATCATATATTTTTATAGTTATTTGTGAAGAATTTATAGGGTGATGCATTTAATTGGTTTTATCATTAACTACCAGGTGGATCATTACATGCATATGATGAATTAGAAGAATTGTGTCTCATGCACTTCATACAAAATAAGGGACCTAGAGTTATATATGATCTATTACCATCATTACATTAGGGATAGTTAGATATAGTTTATGATTACATATTATAGTTTAAGACTTGTTGTAACAAAGAATTACACCCTTGTGAGAGGGTTATTTAGGATTTCTCACTCCTAGATACAAAATGGGATCAACCCTAGGCTGTGGGTATCCTATAATGGGGTTAAACCTCTAAACAAGGTTGGTTCCTCTTAGTAGCTCACCTAAACTACTGATTATACTTGGAAAATGGATAGAACGGTTATAAGGATGACTAAAAACACAAAACAAGGTGATGCATCATACCGAAAGACATTCCAAACTGCATGAAACTAACACTAAGATATCTTAAAGATAACCTTCACTCACATAATTTCTCCAACTAGTCATTTTGTATCAATATTTCTAAACTAGGGCCACTAAATAGGATGTGAATCATAGAGGAGTATCAAAAATCACACTATACCTTCATAAATGATAAAAAAATCACAAGTTCAGACCTTTAAACACCTTGAAATACCTTCAAAAATCCAAGAAAGATGAACAATCACCAAGGAAGAACACTCCACAAATTTATCATGCACAATCTGACTAGAACACTAGATTTAGGTAAAGAGATAGGTAAAATAAGTTTTCTTATTGCTTCAATAGGTTTTTATTACAAATTTTGATAGGGTTTTGCCTTGTCAAATGAGATTATATCTTTTACAATGGAGAAGAAAAGGAATATATAGGACA
Source organism: Torreya grandis (assembly GCA_037957365.1). Taxonomy (NCBI): domain Eukaryota; kingdom Viridiplantae; phylum Streptophyta; class Pinopsida; order Cupressales; family Taxaceae; genus Torreya; species Torreya grandis. The sequence goes on along the minus strand of JARHVA010003010.1, from coordinate 2,053,017 downwards.
AAACAGAAGGGAGAGGAGAAGTTATAAATAAGAGGAAGAAGTGGATGAGTCTCAACCACCTTCAAACCACTTAGTCACTCATATTCCATCACAAAATTAACCCTCTATGGTACAAAATGTCTTCAAGCTCTCCCATTAGCCTAAAAAGGCACCAGAGGAAAAACTTTTCTTGAGAAAGATGACATCATGTTCCACCAACTTGAGAAAATTATTCAAACATATAGAAGCTTCTTTAAATGCTCCAATTTTCTGCTCAACTCCTCAAAACTCCTCCACTTTAATTTTACACCCCAACTCCACTTGGCTTATAGAAGCTACTTAGAAACATGGTTAGTCATCGTGGCATTTGATGCTTACACTGACTTTTAGGGTTAAATTTTTTTTGCTTTCTTCTTTTTTCCAAAATCATATTTTTTCCTCTAACCTAAAAAATTCATCATGAAACCTACAAATCCTTTGGACTCCATTAATGAGGTCTTCAAGATGAAGCCATCTTCAACTAGCAATGATAAAACCTACTTTAAAGGCCATTTGTCACCAATAGATCCACTTTTGGACATGTATAAGGTGTTTAGGCATCTATATCATTCCTATAAGTAATAAAATGAAGCTTTATTCCACCTTCAAGACCTACTATAATGGTGCAAATCTCCATTAAACATACAACCATTAAAAAATTATTTTTAAACTTGAATTTTTAGACTTTTATCTCAAAAAATCACCATCAAATCCCATGGTAATGGATATTAGTGCTATATAATGATGATTCATGTCCCATTAGGTCTCCTCCATGCATTTATACAATTTCATCCTTTGAAGATCTACCAAAATGGGTATGTTTAGGCTACTTTGGGACTTCTAAGCACCCACACATGCCAATTTATTATTAATAATATAAAAATGATATTGAAAGATTACCTATATTCTCTAGGTGGTTTCCAAGTGATTCTAGGTCATTTCATGGGCTTATGATCTCAAAAACTCAAAACTTGACAAAATAGGCTCTTTTGGCAACTGAGACAGGCCTACCTTCTTGACGATTGTTAATAAGGTACGAACATGCAAACTAGAAAATATTTTCTTGTATATATATTCCATATACACCCTCAATATTATTTATAATCTTGGGTTACCATGCAAAATGTGTGCAAAGATACGAATGTAAAGAGGTTTATTTATAGGGTTTTTCATGCATTCTAGACCTACTTATAGTTTTATCAATGGTTCATAAACATAATCTCCTAAACTAACCTCAATCATTAATGTGGTTTAATTTAATATGTTTTCTCAAATCATGCTAATATAATTCTGTTAAACTCCTCATGTGGTGAAAGGTATGAGCACTCAAACACGTGGGTCAAAATGAGTGTGTAGATTGTAGTAGTTTGAATTAGATATTGAGAGATAAATTTACCATTAATATATGTTAACATAATTTCAAAATATAATTTATGACCTAAAACAATCTATTACATCCTCCCAATAATTCATCTTGCATTGGAAGGTCTGAAGGTACCTTCTAGGCCTAAAATTTAAATTTAGGCCTAATCTAGGTGTTGGAGGTATGAGTGACCTATAGATGAGTTTAGGATTAAAAATCATCATATTACATCTTTCTTACCTAATCGAACCTTCTACATCTATTCAAGATGCTCAAAACTCCTTATGTCTCTACCCTAGGGTTTCTTAAAAATTAAGCCTATGTAACCCTTATGGTTGGCTTTAGTAATTTTCTATGATAATCATGATTTTATCACCATCATGACACCTTAACATACCTTAAAATATCTAAATTTTATTCAAAACCATTTCTTAAAGTTCAAAAATCTTTTTCAACTCATAGAACCTCAAATAGGCTTCATGGTCTCAATTATAGAGGTCTATGACAAAATAGTGACCATTTACACTATTATTTTGAGCTATAATATTACATAATAATATTTATATATTCACAATAATCATTTTTTACCAATTTTTAAGGCATAATTACACTTGTATATGCCTCAAAATGATAAAATTCCCCAAAAATGTCAATGGAGTTGACTATGTTTGTTGACTATGTATGTAAATGAGGTTTTGAGCATGTTCCTACCATCCTTCATGCCATATTATTGGTTTCAACATGGTAAAATAAACTATACGGTCTATTTTATATATTTCTAATGTTAATTACATCATGTTTATCTCTCCTTTTAGGCTTAGCTAGCTATATTGAGTTGTTAATCTGTGTATACTTTTAAGAAGTGACTTGACTGTTCTTAGGAGTTTGAGACCTTATCCACTATAGTAAAATCCTATGGAATGATTTTGAATTTTTTTTAATCTTCACCAATCTATAAAAACTTCAAAAAACTTTCATTATTCACCATATTGCACTTGTAGACCTCATTGACTTAATACTAGTTTTATCAAAAGGAGGACCTATAGGCTAGGGCTTGTAAATCACTTTTTAACTACATTAGCCACCTAGACATCTCACCTAACCCTTAAAATTAATTATTTTTTCAGCCATTATATTCCATTATCATTTTTTTTGATATATGAATCATATATCAACCATAAGGTCACTTTGAGCTTACCTATCTCACTGAACATTTCACATCACCATGATGGTTGTAGGTGTGTATTTGGGCCACTGTATAGATAGTAGGTTTATGAAGGATATGAGATGAGTTTGTTCATTATTAAACTTTGAGACTCAACTATTAACCTAAATTTATGTATCTTATCCTCTAAAACAACTTCAAGTAGTCACCTACTTAGTTTCTCACTCTAAGGTGTGAGTAGTCAAGTGAAAAATCTTGACATGCTTATTTAACAAACCTATAATCTGCCATTTTATATTTCATAAAGTAAATTATAGGAATTAAAACAATTTTAACACTTTAATTACACCAAAACAGACTTCCATGTCAAATTTCAAGTCATTTCATTAAGTAGAACTCAAAAAATACATCTTTTGGGGTTGCCTCAACTTGCCTTGTCAAATTTTTGAGCATGTGTAGGTCTATGTTTTTCCATTTTATAAATTTTTATGAGGTAAAAATACTTAATTATTTTTATATTATTACCAATAATTATCCACATAAATATTCCAATCATTTTTTTCCATTATCAATCAATAAAAAAATCCAAAATCACCCATTTAGGCCTACTACACACTCAAAAAGTATGAACTACGAGACATAGAGAGTAGGAAAGAGGTGAATATTGAGATTTATAAGGTCTCAAGGAATATTATTTTTAATATTTAAATAAACCCACAAATTAAAAAAAAATATATTTGATCATTTAACCCTTTAAGTTCCTCAAAAATGCTTTTTCTAACTGTCTACATTTGCATGACAAAATCTTGAATTTTTCAAATTTGCACTTTTCTTCATTTTACCTTGAAATTTTGAATTTTATCACTCTCATAAGGTTTTTTAATATTTAAAATCACCCTAAAATTCTTAAAAAACCATTACATTAGGTTCAAACCATCTGGCATACCCTATGGCCCTCCAAGAAGCATGTCTAGCTCCATGTTGACTATTAATAAACAAACATAGGACTATTACAAAATAGTGGATGATTACACTATTAATGTGAAATAAAAAAGATAATTTAAACTTATAATCACAAATTATCACTACCTATACCAAATTTCATATCTAGATCTTGCCTCTAAAGGCCTTAAAACTCATTTTTCTTAAAACTAGCTAGTGGGTTGCCTATGTTTCCAATTTTCATGGTTTTTCAACTATACCAGCTGGATTATAACATTTTAATGCTTTTAATTATGAAATTATAGTGTTAAAAATTATTTTATTATGTTTTAGTGACCTTAATGTAATATTATTGATCATTTATTGGTCAAACTTAGTCTTATGCACCCTATCAAACACCATTTCTCTACATTTCTTTCAATATAACTACCTTTGACAACACTATTGTAAGTGATCACTAGGTAAATGGAGGTGATTTAAGTATATTTAATAATAAAATTTCACATAAAATTAAACATATACACATTATTTTTTAATGATTCCAAGACTCTCTTATCTCTCCTTTCTTCATTCTCCATGTGATGCTTGTGAGAACACACTAGGTCGATGAACTTCCTAACACTATTTTGTGTATGTAACCTCTGAGAGATGATCATAGTGTATTAATAAAATCATATAAACATTTATAACCTTTAAATATACATTTAAAATCTTTTTTTTCAAATAATTTCCAAGCATTATGCCATTCATCTCACTATATCATAGTTTCTTCATTACATAAGCTAGTAACAAAGACTTCTCAAGTGCACGGACTGAAAGTTCTAATCATAGATTATATGATAAAATTAATTTGAATAATTTAATTTTTAGTGAATAATACTTTATTATATCCATTTATGTCTTTCAAACTGATCCTAACTAATTCACTTTCCATTCTAGGACAATTTGCACCCTTAACTCTCTTGTCAAGCATTAACACATAGTTGTAGGTGGTGATTTTTTCAATGATAAGAATATAAAATTATGGTGAGAGATATTTTCCAAAGGTATCTGATAATTTAATTAAATTAATAGATATCAAGTAACTCATAAGGTCCTAATATATCTCTACTAGTTTCTAACTCTTACTTCATTTTGATTTCTAACTTTCATCCCATTACACTACTCAAGACAAACAATGGTGGCCATAAATGACTAATTATGTCTTATATGCCATCGGTAAGTGTAATTTATAAATTTTAAATGTCATTAACTCTATATATTTCATCAAACCTAGGTATCCAAAAACCCTCCTCAACCTATAGCTCTTGCAACACTTCACCTTGATACACCCCTACTTCAAAACAACCTAGCTAGTTGTAGGTCATATTTCAATATTGAGGACTAACATCTCATAGTTTATGATCTATTAAAGACCTATTAATGCATTTGGAAACCATTTTTTATATTTTAAAACCCTCAAATTATTTGTATTGTATTTTATCTTACCTTTAATATCACTATCATGAAAACTAAGTTCCTCCATTACTTCACTTGCTAGTTGAAGATAAGATGCAGTTGTAGGTGTTTTGTCTTTGCATAATTGAATATGATTATGATAAATTGAGTGATTTTATGAGGAATATATATTGAATTTTAATCTAATTTATTAGTTACTTTAAGGTCCTTCCATGTTTTCAATATCACTCAAGACCCCAATATTTACTTTGAAAACTTTGGCATTAAGATTCCTAACAAATCTTTGATGTATGGACCACATACCTTATCTATGAATCATGTGAATTAAATAACTTAATCAATACATTAGTTTTAAATTTAGTGTTTTTAATCCATTCACTTCCCTCGTACAATTCCTTATTAACAATTTGTCTCTAAACACAACCAAAGCTAGTGAAGGTGCTTGTTATGTACTCATGTACAAATTACCGATAGGTGAGATATTGGTTCAAAAAGTAAATATGGATCTAATAAAATTATTGGTTCATTTTATCAACTCCTAACTTGAATAGGCATAAAATTGTGTTAGATAAACTCAAATGAGTGAACTCCAAAACTACTCCAGAACTCTTTTGCACTCTGGGACAAATCTAAGATTGTTATAGGTGGTGATTTTCACACTCTACACTCATATTCACTTGATATATCTATCACCTCTATGAGATATTAAGATTATATGAGAAGTTTGTGTGATAATAATATTTTGACAATAGAGAGGAGGTTAGACCAATTGTTAGTTTCATAGAACAAAATGAAAACAACATACTAACAAGCTAACATATCTAATCCTAGATCATAGGGGGGAGAATAATGAACAAAACCAATTGAAAAAAAAACTAAAATAAAAATAATACCAAATTACTTACCTTCCTTGAATTCTCTAAAATATTTGTTGTGTGGCTTGCTCAGTTTGTAATCAAAGAGTCTTTGATAATGGAGCTTAGTTATCTCCTTCTCTCCTTGGTACCATGGATTGTGGCTTGATGTTGGCTTTGTCTTATGATTTTTGCATTGTAACACTATATATTTCAATCTTGATATAAAACTAGTATTATAAATTTACTTTATGTTTAAGCTCTCCAAATCAAGAGGCAAGTGTTTGTATTTATATGTTTAGAAAATAACCCCAACTCAAGGTGAGTTAAGGTGTAATTTAAACATGTAATGGGTTAAAAATTAACCTAAGTGAGTTAATTAACCCTAGTAGAGTTAAAAGGTGTCAAAGTCTCATTATTTTTAATGAATAAGCATGGGTGAGATATTTTTATATATTTTCAAAGGCTTAACAACTCACAAAACGTAATCATGAAAACCTAGGATATTCATGATTTTTGAATTTCCTTTTTTATAATTTCATTAATTTCTCATGGATAATTTAACCAAGAATTTAATTAGGTTTATAATTTTAATTAATTTTGGTTAGGATTTTATCTTTTCCAAGATTTGATTTAATGTGTGCATTTGCCCCATTTAATTGGTCTATAGTCCAAACTACATGTTGTAATGCCATGAAATGATTAGAGATAAATCCATGAGAGGTTTTTTTTTATTATGGTAGGATACCCAAATTATGGATGTATAAATTATATTATGATATTTTATGAGTGATGCACAATAACATTTTTAATGTTTAGTGATTTTTGAGTTTAATTTGTAATAGTTGGTAGAAATCAATCTGGAGTCTGGTATGAAACCATTGGTGGCTAATTTTAGGTGTCTACAATGTTTAAATAAGATTTATGATATGAAATAAGGAATTTATATGTACTTTATAATGAATTGAGATTATTAAGACACATCAAAATAATACTTAGACCTCTATCACCTTGAAACGAAGATTAACTTGCCAAAACATCTCAAAAGAGGTTTTGTTCAACTTAGAGGCTTAAGAATCCCTTCATAAATGAATTAGGTGTAATAAGGATTAAAAATTTAATTAATAACTTTAAAATATTAAAACATTTGATTAAAATTTTATATTATTCTCCCAAATTGACCCAAAAGACCATTCACAAGGATAGTGTAGGAAATAGGTTTTATGTTATAAGTACTTTCTTGAAATGATTTACTTGATGAAATAAAGTGTAATATGTATTATTTTACCCTAAAATAACACCCATAAAACCAATCATCTTCATTATATCCTAAAGTGAATAAACAAAAGAAAATATGCATCCTATTTGGATGAATAGGCCATCTAGACACCCCTACACTGTTAGCAATTAGTCTTAAATATGGGGAGATTAAAGTGAAAAACAATTAAAAAAATTTGAATTAAAATAGGTTCCTTATCACTTTCCAATATATTCTATCCCAACTCTCTTTCTCTTGATCATACCAAGTGAAAACCTTAGGCCCTCCTAGAGTTGTCCAAGACTGCACTAAAATGGTTTTCAATTAACATGAAGAACCAGAGGCCTGTATTCTAGATATAAAACTTGGGTAATCATTTTTATGATTTTATTTACCTTTAATTCCTTATATAAACCTTTTAAGGTTCTTTAAAATCCATTAATGGCATAAAATCTATTTCATACCTAGTCTACAACCAATAGGTTTTTATTACCTGTACTAGTTATTATGCTTGGATATGATTTCATAGGCCTAAGAAAAGATATTAGTGACACCATGGATGCATTAATATTAAATATAATATTATTTAATAATCAAAACCCTAAAAAACCTATTCAACCAAGGCTCTAAAAGGCCCAATATTACATCTTCTTGCACCAAAACTCCTTTCCTCCACTCTAAATGACTTAAAATGGCCTTGAACACCTATAAATAAGTAAAAAAATTCCATAATTAGTTGTAATTAATTCCAAACCAATTTGAATTTTTCAAAAAGTCACTTTTTCATTTAAAATTTCTATTTAGAAGCTCTTCAAGTCATCTCATCTACTTTTGAGGGTCTTTTGGGAAAATTAGCTTCATTAGACATAGTTTTTGACCCATTAGAATATTTGACACTTTGTAAAAACCTCATTACTTTCCTTGAATTATCAACCACCTTGGAAACTAGCTAGATCCTTCACTTGTAGCTCAAGACCCATTTCTAGGCCTTTTCCTTAAAATATCCAAATTTACCTTAAACCTTGCTAAACTATTTCAAAAGAGCCAAATGAACATGAGGTAGGGCCATAATTGTTGTCTTCTCTTCCACCATTAGATCATTCACTTCACTAGGACTCTGCATAGTCCCCCACACCACACCAAAACCTACCGGGATACTAAACTACATCATCAAGTCAGGACTAGAAAGAACTAGTCCTAAAGGCAAAAGGTCATTGAATGGTCTAGGAGAGTGGCCTAATCCATCTAGGAAATTTTTTTATATGCAGTCCAATTTTTTCCAATATTTCTAGTGACCTCTTGGTATTTCATTCATATCTATGCAAAATACTAGTTGTTTTAGTCTATCCATTGGGTTTATAGAGTCACACAAGTCTTTTTCAACTGATTTTCAATTAGGAACAAGGTTGATAACTCTAAAAATACCTATAAAAATGAATACCACCTCTCACCAACCAAGAACAAATAAAAGTAACCAAACAATGTGCTCAAATAACTTAGAGAAAAGACAACAATGTAAAATGTGCCAAAGCACTAGAGAAAGCAAAACTATATAAAATATACAACTAAAACTCATATTTACTTTCCTCCTAGATCAAATGGGAAGCTCTTGACATCATGTTTTTGTCATGGATAAGGACAAGAGTCACCTTTATTTTGTGAGATTATGCTAGGTGGACTAATATGCATTGATTACCAACTCCTTTGGCTTGCTCCCTAATGGATGGAGAGGATAAAACATGTCTCCAGTGATGACATACTCTTCTTCTGATTTAGGACTTCCTTCATGTTGCTCATCACTCCTGAAAAAGCCTTAAAAAAAGAATTTTTTTGGGTTATTGCAATAAATTATATTTCATTCATTTGATGGACCAAAAAAACCATATTCTTTCACCTTAGTCTTGTGTAAATTAAGATTGATCATGGTTAGATCAGTATGCTCATAATTTTTTGGAAGGACATGTCTTTTAGCCTCCTCAAACTCCTTGGTTATGGTATTAAACTATTGCCACAACTCTTCAAGCTCTTCATTGGTAAGTTTCTCAAACTTTATCACTTGATCACTTGAGATTTATCCTTCATCAACCTCACTCAAGGTTTCATCTTGTTTTTTAACTAAAAATGAGGGTTGATTTGATAAACCAATGTCTAAAACATCATACTTGTCTTACTCAAGGTTTGATTTTTTTTCCTCTAGCTCCAATGTATTAGGGTTATCTTCAATTGACACCTCATCCTGAAGTGGACCAACCTCTGGTACCTAATTCGAATCCTCTTTTTTATCTATGTAGATGGACATTCAGTAGTCCATTTAAGGTATACCTCATATTCAACTTGAGGATTGTCCTCTCCAAGATCTAATTCATTAGTTTCAAACCCATGCTAATAAGGTTGGTCCAAACCTTATTTTTCCTACTCTAAGTAAAGTGGGATACCTATTATTATCTCTTTGTCATAGACAATTGTATTTTCCTCTTTTGGCTACCTATGATAGTAAGCTCCTCCTCTATCCTTGGTAAAATAGGTTCTTTTTCTAAAAGGGATATGGTAGGATGGTGAAGAGGTTCACCTTTCTTGAAAATTAGGATATTACTACTCCAACTAGGGATATTGAGATGTGTCTTTGGTGGATATTAAGGAGGGGAGATGGAGACTTGGAACTCTTGTAAAGTAAGGTCATTGAGTTGAGCTATGCATAAACCACTTTCTTTTTGAACTAAAACTTCCTCCTTCTCCAAGACTAATTCTTGGGTCACCATAAATAACACCTCCTCCTTCATCTATATGCCTTATTTGAATAATTTACTTGAAGCAAATTTATAGGTTACATCCACCCTATTTTATTCTTGTTATTGAATAGGACTAAGAGAGAGTGGTGTCACTAGTGAGGGCATGGTATAACTAGGATCATTGGCGTAAGGAGAGATCCATGGTGGGATGGCTTTATGTTATTGAAGGACAGTGTGTGTAGGGGTAGGAGAGGGTAAACTAATTTTTTTTAGTTTTATATTTTCTATATCCTAATGCTCTATCACCTATTCAATGAATAGTATCCACTCCATCTCTAGCTTCTCAACATATGGATAGTCACCTTCTTCAATGGATGCCCACACAATCCAAAACTCATGCAAGAAGCTCCTTATCCCATCCATGGCATGAATGGGTAATTATTATCCAATTATAACCTCCTTATTTATTTTCATGATTTCTCTCCCTTGGTCTAGTATTGATTCTTTGATTATTGACAAGGATGGGCCTTGACAAGGTTGGCTAGGGAGCTAAATTGAAGATATTAGATGATAAGCTTGAGGATATTGGAGGGGAGATAAAATTTAGGACTGATTTAAATGATCCTACTAATATTCATAATGTATCAACACACTCTCTTAGCTTTGGACCATACTTCTCAACATGACTATGTTCTCCCTCGCACAAATTATCTATTTTTCACCCTCACAAACTGACCACCTATTATTGACTAGCTGAAAATAACTCCTTACTTCTTATATAACATGGATAGGGATGATTGAAAAACATTTTAAACCCATACCAATCTCCCTTATCAATTACATATGATTTGATAATGATTGCTTAAATCCTAATAAGGATGTAATAGGATACACATAGTCATGACAAGGGGGATTAGAGTATTGATTTGAATGCCAAGATGGTTGATTTTGGTCATACATAGGGTTGGGAAGGAGGAAAATGAAATGATAGGGATGATATTTTTCATGAGGGTCACTTGGAGGAAACACATAAATGTTATTATCCTAATATGGGTGATGTTGAGGTAGAGAATAAAGATGTTGATCAAAAGAGGTTTGAGTATACATACCAAGGTTCTAATTTTGGATACTTAGGCAAATTGAATAATTGATTTTCATAGTGGAGTCTCCATTGATTTTTTTAAATATTACTTTGAAGGTTAATTTCACTAAAGATCAACACCACAAACCCTTTAGTGAAATGAAGAATGTAGTAGTCCCACTAGGCATGCCAAAAACTATTGTACCATAGAATTTCACCCTTGTGAGAGGGTTATTCAGGATATCTCAATCTTGGATACAAAATCGGATCAACCCCAGGCTATAAGTATCCTATGATGGGGTTAAACCTCTAGAGAAGGCTGGTTCCTCTTTGTAGCTCACCTAAACTATTGATTCTACTTGGAAAAAGGGATAGAAGAGTTACAAAGGATGACTAAAAATAAAAAATAAGGTGATGCACCAAACTAAAAAACACTCCAAGTTACATGAAACTAACACTAAGGTAGCTCAAATATAACCTTCACTCACATAATTTATCAAACTAGTCATTTTGCATCAAAATTTTTAAACTAGGCTCACTAAACAAGAGGTAAAGCATAGAGGGGTATCAAAACTCACACTATACCTTCATCAGTGATAAAAAAGCACAATTTAAGACCTAAAAACACATTTAAATACCTAAAAAAATCCAAAAAATAAGAACAATCACCAATGAAGAATACTCTTCCGTAAAGTAATCATGCATAAGCTGACTAGAACACTAAATATAGGCAAAGAGATAGGTAAAATAAGTTTTATTATTGCTTCAAGAGGTTATTCTTACAAATATTTATAGGGTTTTCCTAGTCAAATGAGAGTATATATTTTAAAATGGAGATAAAAGTAATATATAGGGGAAAAGGGAAGGGAGAGGAGAAGAAAGATCTTATAAATCAATAAATGTCATTTAACCACCCTCCACAGAGCTCCAAAAAAGAAGAGGAAGAGGTAAATGAGTCTTGACCACCTTAAAACCACTTAGGAATTGATATTCACTTACCAAATTAACCCTCCAACGTTAAAAAGGTCTTTAAGCTCTCCCATTAGCCTAAAAAGTCACTAAAGGACAATGTTTTCTTGAGGAAGATGACATCATGTTATACTAACTTGAGAAAAGTATTCAAACATCTATAGGCATCCTTAAATACTCCAGTTTTTTCCTCAACTCCCCAAAACTCCTCTACTTGAATTTTTTTCCCCAACTCTACTTAGATTCTAAAAGTTACTTGGCAATATGGTTAGTCACCTTGGCATTTGATACTTGCACTGACTTTTAGGGTTAACTATTTTTGTCTTTTCTATTTTTTCCCAACTCATATTTGCTCCTCCAACCTAAAAAAATCACCATGGAACCTACAAATCCTTTGGACTTTATTAATGGAGGTCTTCAATCTCAAGCCATCTTTAACTAGTAGTGATAAAACTTGCTTTCAAGTCTATTTTTCACCATGAGAGACACTTTTAGACCTATAAAATGATTTAAAGCATCCACATCATTCCTATGAGGAATAAAATTAATCTTTAGACCACCTTCAAGACCTACAACAATGGTGGAAATCTCCATTAAACCTACAACCTTTCATAAATTATTTGAAAACTTAGTTTCTTAGCCTTTTATCTTATAAAATCACCCTATAAAACACTAATAAGGTATACTATTGCCATATAATGATGATTTAGGTCTCATTAGGCCTCCTCCATGTGTTTATATATTTTCATCTTTTGAAGATTCACCAAAATGGGCATTTTAGACCATTTTTGGCCTCATAAGCACCCACATGTGCTAATTTCTTCTTAAAAATAGTTCAAACATGAGATTTAGAGAGTCCCCTATATTTTCTAAGTTACTTCTAAGTTATTCTAGATCATTTCATGGGCTTATGAGCTCAAAAACTCAAAACTAGTCAAAAAAGGTTCTTTGGGCAGTTCAGACAAGCCCAAATTATTAATTATTGTTCATAAGGTATGGAAATAAAAAATATAACTTATTTATATATATATTTATTACATAGACACCATTAAATTTCCTTAGAATATTGGGTTCCCATGTAAAAGGTGTGTTAAGAAATGAGTGTAAGATGTTTGCTTACAGGGTTTTGCATGCATTCTAGACTGAGTCTTAGCGATGGTTCATAAACATAATATCCTCAAAAAACCTAAATCATTCATTTATTTAAATTTAATATGAGTCCTAAAATCATTTTAATATAATTTTGTCAAACTCTTCATGTGGTGAAATATATGAGCATTCAAACAAGAAGGTCAAAATAAGTGTGTAGACTGTAGTAGTTTTAATTAGTTATTGAGATTGAAATTTACCCTTCATATGTTTTAAAATTATTTCAAAATCTCATTTATTACCTTAAAAACCTATTACATCCTCTCAATAATTCATCTTGCATTGGAAGGTCTAAAGGTGCCTTAATGTGATATAGACCTTATAGGCCTAAAATTGGCTTTTAGGCCTAATCTGGGTGTTGGAAGTTTAAGTGACCTATATGTGGGTATAGGGTTAAAAATAATCATATTACATCTTTCTTACCTGATATAAACTTCTACAATTTTTCAAGATGCTCAAAACTCCTTATGTCTCTACCCTAGGGTTTTTTGGCAATTAAGCCTGTGTAACCCTTATGGTTGGGTTTGGTTCTTCTCTTTACTAATCATGATATTTCACACAATCAATACACCTTAATATACCTTTAAACATCTAAATTTTATTCAAAACCATTTCATTAAGTTCAAAAATATTTGTGAACTCATAGAACCTCAAATTGGCTTCGTGGTCTCAATTATGACTATCAATAGACTGTATGAGGTTGGTGATAAAATAATGACCATTTACACTATTATTGTGACATATAGATTACATAATAATATTTATATAGTCACAATCATAATTTTTCCCAAATTTTAAGGCATAATTACACCTGTAGATGCCTCAAAATGACAAAATTCCCCAAAACTATCATGGAGTTTATTGTGTTTGTTGAATGTGTGTGTAGATGAGGTTTTGAGCTTTCTCCTACCATCCTTAATGCCATAATATTGGTTAAAAATTGGTAAAATTAACTATATGGTCTATTTGAGATCTTTCCAATGTTCATTACATCATGTTTAGCTCTCTTTTTAGCCTTAGTTAGCTATATTGAGTTGCTAACTTGTGTATGATTTTAAGAAGTGACTTGACTGCTCTTAGGAGATTGAGACCTTATCCACTATAGTAACAACTTATGTAATTATTTTTAAATTTTTTGGAATCTTCATCAATCTATAAAAGCCTCAAATAACTTTTATTCTTCACCATATTTCACTTGTATACCTCATTGACTTGACACCGGTTTGATAAAAAAAAGGACCTATAAGATGGGGCCTATACGTCATGTTATCACTCTAGAGTGCACCTTGTTTGAAGATTTGAAAAACACACCCTCACTCTAGCTGATACAATTATAAATTATCATAGTGTGGGTGACTTTGTGTTGAGAATAACCTTGAGAAAGGGCTGGTTCTCTTAAAATTTATCAATTAAATCTGATTTACTATGATTTTGAGATGAAAAGGGGAAGGGAAAAATAAAAGGAAAACCTATCTAATTGGGTGATGCACCTAAATTATTTATATCCTCTAGAATATACTAAAACTAATGCACACATATGAATAAATAAAATTCTTATATTTCCCCTATGCATAAATATTTTAGATGAAGGATTAATAGAACTTTGGATTACAAAATTCCTTTTTTACCTCTTCAAATGACCTGCAGAAGGTGAGATAAAAAGTAATAGGTGAGGAACGGACCTAATAAAAGGAGATATACTATTACTTATATTCTGACAAAAAATCAATTAAACTCTATTATCTATCAAAACTCATGTGCAAAAAAAAATCCTTTATTGATGTATGGTTCAAATTACAATTGATGCTTCAACGCCTAGAATAATACAATAATGGCTTGAAAATCCAATATGTACATCTTAAAAGCTAATAATCACCTAAGTGGAATTTATTTACATAAGCAATAGTCTTCTTTAATTAAATAAAGACTAAAACCTTTTACAATATTTAGAAAACTCCTAAAAATAGGTTTCCTTCACAAAGCATGCATGCACTCTCAAACTTTGGCATGGAAAATAGGTGGTGGGACCCTTGTTTGAAAATTATATCATCTTGTATGAAAAATTCATGCCACATCTTGGAGGAATAACAAACTTGAATTGAATTTGATGAGCCTTGAAGTGTTTGAAAACTTTCCTTGCATGGAAAGCTAAAAATAGATGAGGAGCTTTGACTAGTCAATCCCAAAATAGCCTTCCTTTGCATGTAAAAAGATTCTAAGTTTTGAAACTTGCATGAAATCATCTTGGAACATCAGGTATTTAGTGTGAGAATCCATTTTTAACTCTTTGATGACCAATTCCACACCAAACTCAAACTTATCAAGTTGATCAATTAAGCTATTTAGACCAATTAGGCCTAAAGGCTAATTTGTGCACTTGGACAACATTAGACCTACAATAAGAAGCCATGAAACCTTAAAAAAAAAATTGACCTAAAAAAATATTCATCATCACAAAATATGTGATTTTAATGCAAAAACCTTCATCATTTAGTCAACTAGGTTGACTAGACCTATTTTGTTTAATTTTTTAGTAGACAAGCCATTTTGATTGAGCTATTTGGGGAACTTATGCGATGAGTTATAACCAAATTAAAATCATATTATGAATAAAAATTATTATTATTTGAGCTCCATTAATTATATTTCATTGAACTATCTTGTATTACATTTTACATGCTTTTTCTCACAAAAACATGATTTTTTCCCTCATTTTTATAGATCCATACATAAAATTTACATTTATATAATCCCATCTAATTTTAATTTACATTTGAAAAGGTTTTAGGTTTATTTATGATTATTTGATGGAAATAAAATCAATTTTTTTCAAAATTAGGTTTTTAAGGTTTTAAGTAGGCTTTGAAGCTAAATCTTCAAAATGATGATTCATGAAATACATATTTTAAAATCCAAAAATATTTCCATTTATGGATATCAAACTAACCCCCCTAACATCCCTACAAATATTGGGCTCCCATGAGAAAGATATAAAAAAAATTACCGCATAAATGAAATTTGCCTACGAGGTTTAGCTTGCATTCTAGGCTACCTATGCTCTTAGAAATTGTTCATAAATCACAGCCCCTCAACTAATATTAATTGTTAATTAATTATAATTAAATATGTATCCTCAAAACATACTTAGATATTTCAGCCAAACTCTAAATGTGGTGAAAGATATGAGCATCTATATAGGGGGCTAGGAAGGGTGTCTATGATTGTAAAAAGTGAAAATTTCACCAAAATGAAAATAAATCTTCACATACTTCCAATTCCTAAAAACATTATAATGGGGTCTATAACATGCTATTAAAAAACTCTAAAAAAACCCCTTTTTGGACTATATACCTATTTGCTTGCATAAGCCTGTATGAGCATGGTTTGATTAAAATTTAGAGTTTTTACACTCTTAAAATGTATTATTATGATGTAAAAACATCATCCCATGCTTTTAAAATTTTTATCTAGACTTAGAAATTTCTGTGGCACTCCAAAATAATGCCTACTCTAATGGTGATCTCTAATGAACATGCTAAGGAATATTACAAAATAGTGAGTATCTACACTCATCCAATATAAATCAAATTTTTTTATAAGGTTATACAACTCATTATGACCTTTTGTATAAAATTTGAAGTCTTGAAACTACTTGTAACTCCTAGAAAGTTTAATTTTATCTCAAAATTGATCCATGTGCATAGATGTTTGCATATTTGAATTTGACAATGCTCTTTTGAAATGATCATGAGCAATTTAAAATCCATTTTTGATATTTTTGACCAAAATTAGTGCTTTTTAGGCCACAATTCCTTGGTTTTTCTAGCTTTAAAAGGCTATGACCAGTTTTAGGAAAGTTTTGTATGATAGGGGTAGTAAATTGACTTTGACAAGCCAAATTACTAACATTTTTGGTGAATTTCAAGGGTTGACCAACTTGCTAGTAAAAAAAGTCAGAAAATATGATAAGGATATACTTGGATATACACTAAAACTAAGAAATCTTACAAATCAAGACATAACAGGAGAAACTGACATAAATAACAACAAACATGTGAACAAGTTCACTTAGAGGAAGGACAACAACAATAAAAAAAGGAGAAAACAACTTCTAAAATCATGTGAATATATGCACTTAGAGAAAATAACAAAAGGTATTATATTATGTAGAAACTAACATCCACTTTGATAGTCCTCCTAGATCAAATAGAAAGCTATTTGATGCACTATGGAACTTTGAAACGTATTTACTTCCTTTTAATAGCTCTCTTCTAAAAATTGGATCATTTATATGTTCATATGTTTTGGATGATGTAGCTAGGCCTCTAAATTCCATTCTTAGGTGTATGGATTGAAGATATGTATCTAAGATCCATTCATCTTCCTTCCATATTCTTCTTTATTGCATCAAGACTACTATCTCTGCCTCATTTATAGGTTGATCATGATTTGACACATTCTCATTCAATGATTACATTGGCAATTTGGTTAGTATACCTAGATTGATTTCTTCATTAAGCTCCATTTGAGGTAGTAATTTTTCAAAGTCTTTATATTCTTTAAAAGCATCAAAACTTGGTTGTAATATGACTTTAATTTCTTCCTAATGAACAGCTACAACAATACTATTTACAAGACATTCATCAATCTCTACTTGGGGTGGAGATGGACTATCAAACTTTGCACAAAAACTCTCCAAATCATCCCAAAAGTCCTCTTCATCATGATCAATTTAAAGGACATGAAATTCATAAGTATTCTTACCATTTCAAACATGTTGATCACATATATCTAACCTTTTTGATGGATTCATCAAATATCTTGATCTGTTGCACTTGATTCATCTTCATCTTCTGTAGAGAATGTCATCTCATCTATCCAATCAAGCTCCAACTCATCTTGGTTTGGGATCTCTAGAATAGTGTTACTTTCTTGAATCTCCAAAACATTGATGGAATAATCTAATGAATCATCAACATATTGTTCTATCTCATCATCAATATCTATCATCTTAAGCTCTTCAATTTCATTCAAGAAATCATGGTACAATTACTGCCAGTGATCATCTTCTTCAAGAGTATTCTCCATCTCAAAAATGGATCTATGTGATTTGTCTTCATGGCTTCCTTCTAAAGAATTTTTTTTTTGCACTTCAACTATATCAACTACTTTAAGCTCTTAGGAAACCTCTTGCAAGTCATCTTCTTGTTCATAATGGAAAATTGAATCATTCTTTATCTCTTTAGCTGCATCTTCTTCACTTGCCTCACAAAGAAGAGGTTCTTGCTCCAAAAGTGGCATGGTAGATCTTTGAAAGTAATTAATAAGATGATAAAGATCTACAAAAGTTACCATATATACATAATTTGTCTCATGAGGTTGCTCTCTTTGGATCACCTTCACCTCATCTCTCTACTGCACTTTTCCTTGAATGGCTTTCCATGAAGGAAAGGATTTAGGCTTTTGAGATGGAAGTAATGAAGGTTAAAGTATATCTTTCTTGAATTCAACATCTTGAATGATACTTGATTTTTCCTCTTTCTTGCTTGACTCCATGATTTGGTTCTAAGATGGGAAAGATAGAGGATATGTGTTGACCTTTTGATTCTATTTCTCTTCCTCTTTCCTTGTTTTCTACTCCAATTCTCTAATTTGCTTATCAATATTCTCTTAGAACATCTTCTCTCTAAAGTGGTCAGTTATTTCAATAGTAGGCTATCCTTAACAAACTCTTCCTTTCTTTGACAATTTTCTTAAGTATATCTCCAAGAAAGGAAGGTCTGAGAAACACATGAATACCTTGAAAAACTCAAAGGGTCTCTTAGAATGGTCTCTTGAGGAGGAATGGATGGCATATAAGGAGTGTGAGATTGAACATGTTGTTTATTGAGGCCTTTTAGTTTATCCCCCATTCTTTGAATGTAACCACTTACATCCATCATCTCACCATTAATATTACCTTAATTTTCCCTCTCAACAGGTACCCATTATTCTTTTATTTTCTTTAATGACCCTCTCACATAATGGATCTAGTGAGTAGGGGCATCTTGGCCATAATATCTCTATGAGTATAGCTCTAATGCATGCTTTTCAAGGCTCACTAATTTTTGCTTAAGTGCTGATATGGATTGGGTGGATGTAAAATGACCATGATTAGGGTGGCTAGGGGCAATATTATGATGGATTAGATATTAATATGAAGGTTTTTGGTAGTACACCTGCATATATGCCTGATATAGATCCTCAAACTCTTGGTGAGGATCATAGTATGGCTGGTCATAGTGAGGATAATATGGATCTATACTAAAATAAGTCATTGGAGACCACTAGTAAGTCAAAAGCTGAAAGTAATCAATATTAAAATGGTACCTAATATTTTAAACCAGCTTTGAATGGTTGAAAGCTACACTAATATTTTGAATGTCCCATCAGGCGTACCAGAACTATTCACTATCTAGATAGCACCATACTTCAAAGCTTGGTAGATATGCTTTTGAAAACTTCACATCTGGACTAACATTGGAATTATTTGAATTGTGAGACACCTAATCTTAGACCAAACCTCTAGATTTTGTTAAGGCTAGCTCCTATGATGTATCACTTTTCACTACTTACTAAACTACTAATTATTGGGATGAAAAGGGGAAGATAGATACTAAAAAGGAAATCCTATTATAATATTGGTGATACACTTGTATTTTTGGTTCACCCACTCTATTTGAGCTCCTATAACACTGATCAGACAAGCAAAGAGTGGATCTAACATTTCAAATGACTCCTATGTAATAATATTTTATGACGAGGTTTTACCAATTGATCTAGGCTTAAGGAAAATGGTGGAGTAGGCCTGATTCAATGCAATAACTAGCCACTTATATCCATTATAAGCTTATCTAAAAGACATTAAACATTGAACATGATCTACATAAGCTAGCTTGCTAGTAACTAGGTGAGAATCATTACTTGATAAGGGAGAATTTCTCTACCACATATGCAAATTAACTGGCAAGAACACACTATATCAGTGTAAGGAAATTTGAAAACAATATTTTACTTTTTAAAAAGGGTTACAAAACTCAATCTTGGTAGGGTTTGGTCATGCCAAGAGAGGGATGCACCAAATGGAAAAAGCCAACTTATATAGTAAAAACATCTAAATATCCAAAATATTGGTGTTGAATATAGGAGAAGAGATCAACTCAATCATCACTCAAGTCCAAATTAAGCTATAAAATGATAATAGAGCCTTCAAACAATATATTTTTGTATTTTGTCCTACATGAAAAAGCACTTTGGCATTGGTAAAGGATGGTGGACCCATCTTGGATAAATCAATCCTCTTGCATGAATGATACACCAAAATCTAAAAAGGAACTCCACTTGAAGTTTTTGGAAGCTGATTTAGAACATGAGAATGTCCCCCTTTGCATGGAAATCAAGGAAGATGCATGATCAGCTTTGACTAGTTAACTCCAACTAACTCCATCTTGCATGAAAAGGGACCTTGATGGCTTAAATGTGCATGAATATTCATGATAACAGCATTTATATGGCATATAAACTCCTTTTTAACTCCTTGATAACCAATTAATGCCAAACTCAAACTTTGACAAGTTGATCAACTAAACCATTTTGACCAAAAAGGCCTAAAGGCTAATTTGTGCTTCTGGTTACCATTAAACCTATACTAGGAATCCATGAAACCTAAAGAAACTAATAATTAGACCGGTATCAACTTTATTCATCACCAAATATGTGATTTTGATGCAAAAAACCTTCATCATTCAATCAACTAGGTTGACTAAGCCTATTTTACTCAATTTTTCAACAAACTGGCTATTTTGATTGAGTTATTTGGGGCATTTGTATGATTATTTATAACCAAACTAAAATTTTATGATGAATAAAAATTATTAGGATTTGATATCCATTAATTATATTCTATTGAACTATCATGTACTTCATTATAAATGCTTTTTCCCATTAAAAAACATGATTTCTACCCTCATCCATATAGTTCCATACTTAAAATTGACATTTATGGAATCCTTTATAATTTTACTTGACATTTGAAAATTTTTTAGGTTGATCCATTACGATTTGATGGAAATAACTTTTTTTTTTCAAAACTAGATTTTTAAGGTTTTAGGTGGGCTTTGAAGTTGAATCTTTAAAATGATGATTCACAAATTACATACCTCCAAATCCCAAAATATTGACAATTTTTTATATCACACTGACCCCCCTAACATCCTTGAAAATATTTTTCTCCCATTCCAAATATATGAAAAGTTACCATGTGAATGAAATTTGCATATGGGGTTTAGCTTACATTTTGGGCTGCCTATGCTCTTAGTGATTTTTCATAAATCAAAGACCCTAAACTGATCTAAATTGTTCATAAATTATAATTAAATATTTTTCCTCAAAACATACTAAGATTTTTTGGCCAAACGCCACATGTGGTGAAAGATATGAGCTTCTAAACAAGAGGCTAGGAAGGGTGTCTAGGACTGTAAAGAGTGAAAATTTCACCAAAATGAAAATAAATATTCACCTAATTTTCAATGATTTAAAATATCATCATGGATTCTGTGAAATTCTATCAAAACACTCTGAAAGCAAATTTTTCTTGAAAAGTCAAAAAAACCCTTTTTGGCCTATATATTTATTTGCTTGCATAAGCCTGTATAAGCACAGTTTGATTAAAATTTAGAGTTTTTACACTCTTTAAATTTATAATTATAATTTAAAAATCTCATAAAATTCTTTTAAAACTTCTAACTATAATTATAAATCTATGTGGCACTCCCGAATGATGTCTACTCCAATGGTGATCTCCAACAGACATGCTAAGGACTATAACAAAACAACAAGTATATCCAATCATCTAATGATCATGAATTTTTTTTATAAGGTTATAAAACTCATGATTACCTTGTGTAAAAAAAATTAGGTCTTGAAACCATTTTTAACTCCTAGAAAGTTTAATTTTATCTCAATTTTGATCCTTGTGAATGGATTATCTGCATATTTGAACTTGACAACGCTCTTATGATATGATAATGACCAATTTAAAATATATTTTTGATGTTTTTTACCAAAAATATTAATTTTTATGCCATAATTCCTTAGTTTTAATAGCTTTAAAAGGCTATGAAAAGTTTTAGGAAAGTTTTGTATGATAGGGGTAGTAATTTGACCTTGACAGGCCAAATTACTAACAGGTCACTTTTTGACTACATAGTCCACCTAAAAATATCACCTAACCATTAAAATTTTTTATTTTTTAAACCATGATATTCCATTATCATTTTTTTTTATATATGAATCATATATCAATCATAAGGTCACTTTGATCTCATCCATCTCACTAGACAATTCACATCACCATGATGGTTGTAGGTGTCCATTTGGTCCACTGTATAGATATTAGGTTGATTAAGAATATGAGGTGAGATTTTCCATTATTAAAATTTTATCCTCCACCATTCACCTAAATTTAGGTCTTTGATCCTCTAAAAAATTTCAAGTAGTCACCTACTTAGTTTCTCACTCCAAGGTGTGAGTAGTCAAGTGAAAATTCTTGACATGTTTGTTTAGTATAATTTTAGTCTTCCATTTTATCTCTCCTAAAGTATATTATTATAATTAAACCAATTTTAACACTTAAATGACACCAAAATAAACATCCATGTAAAATTTCAAGTCTTTTAATCGATTAGAACTCAAAACATGCATCTTTTGGGGTTGCCTCAATTTGCCTTGTCAAATTTCTGACCATGTGTAGGCCTGAGGTTTTCCATTTTATCAAGTTTTATGAGGTACCAAGACTTAATTATTTTTTAAGTATTACTTTTAGGTACCCCAAAATTATTCCAATCCTTGTTTTTCCATTATAAATCAAGAAAAAACATCTAGAATCACCAATTTAGGCCTACTGCACACTTAGAAATTGTGAACTATGAGACATAGGGAGCATGAAAAGGGTGAATAATGAGATTTATAAATTATAAATACCTAATTATTATTATTTTTACACCTATAAATACACCTAAAACTTTTCCAACCATTATATTTTATCATTAAATCCTTTAAGTGCCTCAAAACTGTTTTTTTCAACTATCTACATTTGAATGCCAAAATCCTAAATTTTGTAAATTTACACTTCTATTCATTTTTTCTTGAAATTTTTAATGTGATAAATATAACAAGGTGTTTTAATAATTAAAATCACCCTAAAATTCCTCAAAAACCCTCACATGAGGTTCAAACCATCTTTCATACCTTATAGCCCTAAGAAGCTTGCCTAGTTCCATGTTGACTATCAATAGACAACGATAGGAATGTGATAGAACAAGGGATGATTATAATTTTAGTGTTACATAACCAATATTATTTAAAAAAATAAACACTAATTATCACCACCTTTACCAATTTTCATAGCTAGATCTTGCCTCTAGAGGCCTCAAAACTCATTTTTCTCAAAACTAGCTAATGGGTTGCCTATGTTTCCAGTTTTCATGTTGTTTCTTATCATTATGAATTTAGAGTGTAAAAAATTGTTTTATTATGTTTTATTTAACTTCATTCAATATTATTAATCATTCAATCATCAAACTTAGTCTTATGCACCCTATCAAACACCATTTCTCTTCATTTCTTTCAATATAACTACCTTTGACAACACTGTTATAGGTGATCATTAGGTAAATTAAGGTGATTGAGTTATATTTAATAATAAATTGGAATATATAATTCAAAATATACAAACTATTTAATTATTTATCCAATACTCTTTTATCTTTCCCTTTCTTCATTCTCTATGTGATGTTTGTGAGAGCACATTAGGTTGATGAACTTCTTAATAGTATTCTATGTATATAACCCATAAGAGATTATCATAGTGTCTTAAACACATAATATAAATCTTTCTCACCTTGAACTAAAATTTTCAATTTTTTTTATTTTTATAATTTCCAAGCATTATGCCATTCATCTCATTGTATCATGATTTCTTCATTGCATAAGCTAGTAACCAAGACTTCTCAAGTGTACAGACTACAACTTCCAATCATGGAGTATATGATAAAATGACTTAGAATACTTTGATTTTTTAGTTAATAATACCTTATTATGACCCTTTATGTCTTTAAAAATTATCCTAACTAAGTCACTTGTCCATTCTAGGATAATTTTCACCCTTAACTCTCTTGTCAAGCATTAGCACACAGTTGTAAGTGGTGATTTTTTCAATGATAGGACTATAAGATTATGTTAAAAGACCTTTTTTATAGGTCTATATTCATTTTATGACCTTAATATATATCAAGTACCTCATAAGGTCCTAATAGATCTCTACTAGTTTCCAACTCTTACTTCATTTTGAGTTCTATCTTTCATCCCATTACACTACTCAAGCCAAACAATGGTGGTTGTAGATGGCTAATTATGCCTTAGATGCCATAGGTAAGTGTAATTCAAAACTTAAAAATGTCATTAACTCTGGATATATCATCAAAATTGGGCCTCCACAAACCCTCCTCAACTTATAGCTCTTGAAACACTTCACCTTGATAGACCCTTGCTTCAAAATTGCTTAGCTCAACTATAGGTCATATTTCAATATTAAGGATTGTCATCTCATAGTGAATGATATATTCAAGACCTCTTAATTCATTTTTAAACCATTTTTTATATTTAAAAAGCCTTAAATTATTCCTATTGTATTCCATCTTACCTTCATTATTACTATCATGGAAACTAAGTTCACCAATCACTTCACTTGCTAATTCAGGCCAAGATGTAGTTGTAGGTGTTTTATCTTTTCATAATTAAAGATTATTATGATACATAGAGTGAGTTGATGAGGAATATATATTTAATTTTAATCTACTATATTATTCACTTTAATGTCCTTCCACTTTTTCAAGATCACTCAATACCCGAGTATTTACTTTGAAAACCTTGACCTTAAAAGGCCTAACAAAGCTCTTATGTATGGACTGAGTACATTATATATAATGCATGTGAATTAATGACATTAATAAATCCATTAGTTTTCTTTTTATTTTATTTAATCCATTCAATTCCCTCTTAGACTTCCTTATTGGCAATTTGCCTTTAACACAACCAAAGCTACAGAAGGTGTTTGTTATGTACTCATGTAGGGATTGTTGGAAGGTGAGAGATTGGTTTCAAAAGGCAAGATGGATCTAAGACAATTATTTTTATTTTTTTAAACTCATAAATTTAATAGGCATCAAATTGTGATAAAAAAATCAAATGAGTGAACTCTAAAACTACTCTAAAACTCTTTTGCACTCCAAGACAAATCCAAGACTGTTGTAGGTGATGATTTGCCCACTACACTCATCTTTACTTGATCTATCTGTCACCTCAAAGATTTAATAATATTTTATGATTAGTTTTCACTTTCTATTTATGATATTACATAAGTAATTTTGGTGTCCTTGAGCATGAATTGAGCTTCCTAAGACACATCAAAATAGTACTCAAACCTTTGTCACCTTGGAATTAAGATTAGTTTACCAAAAGTCTCAAAAGAGGTTGTGTTAAACTTGGAGGCTCATTAATCCATTATTAAATTAATTATGTGTGTGAAGGATTAAAAATTTAATTTATAACTTTATAATATGAAAACAAATTCTTAACAACTCAAATTCTGCTCCCAAATTGATCCAAAAGACCATTCATAAGGATAGTGTAGGAAATAGGTTTTATGCTATAAGTACCTTATTTAAAGGAGTTACTTGATGAAAAAAGTGTAATAGGCCTTATTTTACCTTTAAAAAACTCCCATAAAACCGTTCCTCTTCATGATATCTTGAAGCAAACAAATAGAAGAAAACCTAGACCCTGTCTGGATGAATAGGCAATGTAGACACCCCTGCACTGTTAGTGATTGTTCATAAAAATGGGGAGGTGAACCTAAAAAACAATACCAAAAAATTTAAGGATACTAGGGTACATATACCTTCCAAATATATTATGGCCTAGCTCTCTTTCTCCTGATCATATTGAGTGAAAACCTTTGGACCTCCTAGAGCTGTCTGAGACTGCACTAAAATGGTTTTCTCTTAGCATGAAGAACTAGAGGATTGTATTTTGAATGTAACACTTGGGTAATATATTTCATGATTTAATTTACCTTTCCTTCCTTCTATAAACTTTATTAGGTGCATGAAACTCCATTAATGGCAGAAAACATGTTTCATGCCTAGTCTACAACTAATAGGTTTTTATCACCTATGATGGTTATTATGCATGTATATGATTTAAAAGTCCTAAGAAAGGATATTAATGACACATGGATGCTTTTATATGATACCTACACTTCTTTACTAATCAAAACCCTCAAAAACATGTTCAACTAAGGCTCCAAAGGCCTAAAACTACATCTTCTTGCACCAAAACTCCTCTCTTCCACTCCAAATGACTTAAAATGACCTTGAATATGTATAAATAATGAAAACACACCATAAGGAGGTGTAATTCAAAACCAATTTTAATTCTTCAAAATTTCACTTTTTCATTTAAAATTTCTATTTAGAAGCTCCTCAAGTCATATAATGCACTTTTAAGGGTCTTTTGGGAAAATTAGCTTCGTTAGACATCATTTTTGACCCATTAGAATCTTTGACATTTTGTACAAACCTCCTTCCTTATCCTCAATGATTAATCACCTTCGAAACCAACTATATCCTTCCCTTGTAACTTAAAACCCATTTCTAAGCCTTCTCCTTAAAATCTCCAAATTTACCTTAAACCTTGCTAAAGTGTTTCAAAAGAGTGAAAATAACATGAGGTAGGGCCATGAATCTTATCTTATATTTACACCATTGGATCATCCAGTGTCCTAGGACTTTGCACAAGCCCCCACACCACACAAATACCTTTTAGGGTACTATATTGCATCATCAATTCAAGACTAGAAAGAGAATAATCATGAAGGCAAAAGGTCATTTAATGGTCTAGGAGAGTGGTCTGATCCATCTAGGTAAAAATTTTGTATGTAGGCCAATTTTTCCTAATAATACCTATATGCAAAATTTAATTTATCAACTAATATATTTAAAGATGTGTTATATTTTTTGTTGATGTCTCACTTTTTCTCTCAAATCATTTTTTATATCAAACATATAAATCATTTTAGAATCTTTGCTATGAGACTATTACATTAGAGGAAAATTTGGGACTTATACAAATAAATAAAGAGATAACTTTTGATATTGAAATTTTACCACTAGAGTTAATAACTTTATTTAGGATCTTAGATCCATCTTATCCCAAATCATTGATTCCATAAAAACTAGAAGTAAAATTAATAAATAAATGGAAAGAATTAGTTTTCAGATTAGTTCTTACCATTACTAAATAAACATATGGTAAACCATAATCCATCTAGTTTTATTCATATAGATATAAAACTCATGAAATTATTAATACATTATTGGATAACAGGATGATTAATCTTCTCCTAATCATTATCATCCACCAGATAGATTGGATATAATTAGGAATAGACCTTATTCCAACTATCATCATATTAATGGTCATTGGGATAATGATTTATGTGCACTTCAAGACATGATTTGGAATATGTTAATAGATATCTTATTAAATTTTTAAAGGGGGAGTTCAATTCTCCTTATCATTCTATTAGATCATATTATACCATGATTGATTCATTCTAGTTTTTTCCTACTAAGAGACTAATGGTCACTCATAATGTGGCTATAAAATGCATCTAAAGAAACATGTTATGAGGTATCAATTATGTCACCATTTCAACAAAATTGGAAGATAATACATAAATGTTAAGAAACTAGGAAAAATAATCAATTGACAGTGACATTATGACAACCAATAAATATTTTTGCAATAAAGGTTACATAGATTCTTATACGTGTAAAAAGAAACACACTAACATGTGCACTAGACATCTTGAGGTATATCTAAGAAAATAAACATAAAGGAAGATGATGGATATAATAAATGAAATATTATGAGGATAGACTTGAGGATAAATAAAATATAATATGAAAGACTCATATTTTAAGGTTATTTACTTGGTATGGAAGAATACAGAGGGGTTGTAATGAACCGCTACACCAAAACCTCAAGGCATTAGTGAAATCAACCCATCAAGATCATAACATCCCACCACGCTTTCGAAGACTAGACTCTGGGCTGGATTTTCACCCGTACCACTAGGATCCCCTACGTGTATGAGCCCTAGATGAACACTGCCATGTCAGTGTAGCCACCTGCTCTGTGATTTGAACCTGGGTGGAGGCTCTGATACCACTTGTAATGAAATTACTTCAACAATAAATTATAATAGTAGAATTATATCCAAATATGATTAAAATATATCCAAATATATGATAATAGATAAGCCACTTCAAGGGGGCAACCTCCACAAGATTTAATAAGAGCAAAATTCATAATATGATGATAAACCATTACACACTACCTCCTATATTAGTCTATCTAGGCCATGGTTACTCCATAGGCTGACCTAATAACTAAATTAATGCATAGATAAATGTGATATATCATAAAAATGGATAAGTAAGCCACAAGTTGGCTATTCTTATCCTCATACATGCCATAGGTTAGGGGTGTAGCAGGGGTCCTACTAAAGGGACTATGGGCCTAGATATCTCATTTAGGAATTCAAGATTATTAAGTATAAGATCTTGGATATGGGTGGAGTGAAATAATTGAATTATTATTTAATAATATATATCATTATAAAGTGAACTTGATGGAACAAGGATATGCACTCTAGGAAATGGACTTGCTCTATGGGGATAGCGGCACTCAATAAGTGTCATCCAATGGTAAAGCAAGGTAGGTTATAAATATTTAAGAATATATATTGGTTTAAATGTGTTGTAAGTTGTGTGATTGTTTTTTTAAAATTTGTGAAAAATGGTTTTCCTTTTGTTCATCTTTGCAAGTATATGTTTTGAGGTTGTTTTGGTACTTGTGTAGTTTTACATGGTTTTTAAAAATAAAATGAAACTAAAATCCTTACTAAAAAAAAATGAAATTTTCAATGGTTGAATTAAACCTAAAATTATATTAAATTAAATGTTATTTTTTTATTTTTTCAATGATATTTTGATTCATGCAATACTAAAATTAAAATCTAGACTAAGAGTGTAAATGCTAATTTTTACCCTTTTCCAGATGCAAGGTTTTGCTTATATACAAGATAAATGAATTTATTTTTTATTTTTATTTTTTATTTTCCAATTTTAAATGAATTAAAATAAGGATTTTATAAAATTAAAACAAAACAAGATCATATACAAAACCTAGGGAATATAATCTCCAAGTATCTGTAAATTCTTTTGTGTATGTAAGCTAGAAACTCATTTTTTATTTTTTAAATAATTTCTTGTTAAATTAAATTATTTGGAATGAAATGAAAATAAGTATAAATTTCTGATTTTATAATTTCATAATCATATAATATCATTATTTTTTTATGCAAAAGAATAAAATTGGATCTAAGATGCAACTTTCTTTTATCTAGGTTGTCTAGGTATGTGTATGAATCCTTGTTTATGAATGTAAGGCTTACTTAAAACTGAAAATTATTATTTTTTCCTAAATTTTACCTTAGGTTTTTATGTAAACTATGTGCTTAATAATATACTAAGATATAAATGTAGACAATGAAAATCTAAGCTATGTTTTTAATGCAAAATAAAGAGAAGAGGAGATTTTATTTCAGTTAATTTTACTTATTTTGAATGTCTATAATAATATCATAAAAAAAGTATAATATAAATTAATTTAATATAATGATGAAAAACTATAAATTAAAACCCTAACTTGATCAATGATGATGACCAAATGAAGGCATATATCTGTTATAGTAAAAAAAATTATCTTCAGGTAGCTAGTTATTTGATTACTCAATCATAGCCCTTATAAATATCTGACAAAAAAATTAAATGTAAATAAGGAAAGGACACAATATTTTAAAACAATATTAGTTAAATATTATCTAGGTTGATTCATAGATATCAAAGACCTAGTTGTTAATTCGTATAAATTTTACTCTAAAAATAGTGTAAAATGACCATGAAGATGACTAAAGGTGGATAAATTTTTTTCCCAAAATGTAAATAAATTAGGATAGGGTTATATATATCTTTAAAATATCAATATTAAATGTAAAATTTGTATCCAAAATTCATCTCAATTTGAAATACTTGTAGAGCAATCAAGGAGGTTACATGAGGTAATTTAATTAAGTTGAACAGATAGTAGAAATTAGGAGGCACTTAAAAATAAATAAAAACATGAGTGAAAGTGATTAGGGATAGCATGGAGGTGAACCTCAAGAAAATATTAATAAAATATTAAAAAACATGAAAAATGCATGAAAAATCAACTCTTAGGCTCTAGTTTTTAAAATAGATCAACCTTGATGAAACAACCACGTTTGTATGTGATGATTACAAAACTACCCCAAACCATGATGAACCTACCCTTTTATATAATGAATCTATCGTAGATGATGACAAAACCACTAAAAAATGACACTTTTTATCATTGATGATTATTAAATCATCATGCTAGAAGCATCACTAATGGGATGATTTTGTAAAGAAGAGTGATCATTATGTCACTTAAATTTTTGGTTCTGTCATGAAGGAGGTAGTTTAAATACTAAGAAAAAAGGATTCAAAGAAAGTAATTTTTGAGGTTTTCAAAGACCAAAAGATAATAAAATAAAGTAATTTTTTTAGGTTCTAATGGGGGCATATGTATTCTCACCACCTCTACTCTCAATTCATCTCACTATATAGTATCCTGAACATATGCAATAGTAGTGATGATAGCTCAGTCAAATAATGGGGCATGCATGCTAGAAGCCATTATCACTCACTCAATAATACCACCCCCACCACATCATTAGGAACATGTTAATCTAGCTCATGCAATGATAAAATGAATTGAACACAAAACCTTATGATAGGGGTAGAGTATGAACTATCTCCATCATCTGACATAATCAAATTTCTCTATAATGGATGTCCTCTTCATAAAAAACACAAAATTTTACATCATTAATGATAAAATATACATCAAACATATCAAAAATAATATGCATTGGTTTATTTTGAAATAAAAGAATTAGATACAACTACTCCTTAAGAGACAAAAACATCACATGATACTATGTAATTTTAGACAAACCCACATAAGGTCAAGACACTCTTAACTCATTGAGGATGGGACTACACCTAGAAATTTTAAAAACCACAATGGAAATAAAAATAAAAATATTTAACGTATACC
The DNA here is from genome assembly GCA_037957365.1 of Torreya grandis. Classification (NCBI taxonomy): domain Eukaryota; kingdom Viridiplantae; phylum Streptophyta; class Pinopsida; order Cupressales; family Taxaceae; genus Torreya; species Torreya grandis. The sequence continues at coordinate 2,021,683 of JARHVA010003010.1, read as the reverse complement.
ATTTTTTTTAAATACAAAGAATTGATTTTGGTACTAACCAATTCTACATCTTCCTTGCTCTAAATAAGCATCTCTACTTCCTTAAAATTACTAAAACAAATGGATTTATTTTGAGTTATTATCATCTTCAAGCTCAAATTTTCACTATTTGAAATTTTTTAATAAATTAAAATTTTGAAATTTCAAAATTATGTATATATTACTACATATGCCATACTAATATAGTATGAAGTAGTATTATCAAATCCATGGCTTTCTACACTACAAATTCAGCATCTCATAATCTGTATCTCATTTTTAAACATCATTTATTCCTTGAGGAAGATGGTCATGAAACCTTATGTCTTTCCCAATTTTCAATCTTGTTATGACCTTTTTTTTACCACAAGAGATCATACTTAATTTTCCCATAGTAATTCCTTTATTTTTATGGGAACTCATATAAGTATTAATAAAAATTTAATCTATTGCTCACACCAAAAATTCATAATAAACATTATAAAATCATAAAATGTGTTCATAATTCATGATACATTAGATTTCACTTTTTGTTTTATCTATTCACACCATTTTTATCCCTCACCAAAAGGGGGCATACATAAGGCTATTTTTATAAACTCAAATACACAAGGGGAATAACTTAGTTCATACTCCTTACATGTCATATTTAGAATTAGATTATGTATCATAATTCTCTGTACATTTTCAATTTTGGCTTACAATGCTTCATTTTATATAGATTTGACTTAGTACATTGTATTTTTACTTAGGCTATACATAGATTACACACAATATGACATATTTTTTGGAAAATTGATACAATTATATAAAAAAATACCCAATTGATTTTAGACTTTGTAACTTTATTTTTTATACTCAGACAAGTTCACACCATAAATATAGTAGAAAAAATATGCTATTATCTGAATATAGTGGTATTGTCCAAGTTTTTCATAAAAATAATTATTTTATATTGTTATAGACTATCATAAATTTCTACATCATTTTATCATATAAAATTAAATTATTTATTTATATTTGACATATATCACAAAAAATGGGGCATGTGTATGGCATATGTTCTCATTTGACATAATATGATTCAATTATATCATAGAATATAGTAATGGGGGCATGTACACAACACTTATCTACATAGATACAAAATTCTTTCTTAGATTTTAGATTTCTCACTTAGATTATATGACTTGATATGCTCAATTACTAGATTGGGGGCATGTGTGTGACATGTGGTCTCATATATTAGTTTTTCATTAGCTTACATAGAAGGAATGGTAATTTATTTCATTTTCTATAATATACACATGTTTGAGTTCAAAACTATATATGCACTAATTTTTGTATCAAGTTTGCACCAAACTAATCATATAGTTGTCTGTAATGGTTGATTCATTTTTTTCACCAATATTTACAATAGTACATATTATATTGAGTTATGTGGGGATAAATTTAAATAACATTTTAACTTCTAGGCACATCTTTAACTAAAAAAGAGTTGGGGCAAGTTTAGCTTAGCTTTATACATCATAATGATTTCACTCAGAATCCACATATAGATTTCATATTAGAGTTCATCTCCATATTAATCACTTGAAGTATTTTTAAATTATCTATCAAAGAAGAAAACAAGATTATATACCGTCCTCTCCCAATGGGGGTTGATTATAGTTGAGCCATGACATCTTCACTCACAAGTGAACATATGTGACACAAGTAATCTTAGGTATTACTTTCCTCATTTTACTCTACTAATTTCATTTCATTACATTTCTATAATAAAATGTGTGAAAATTTAAATAGAAAAAGTTAGAAAAATTAATAAAATTATTATGAATTTTCATGACTTTGTATCTAGAGGCTCTTAATGTTCAATTAAGAAACTATTGGCGCATCTTGTTTTAGTCCCATGTCTTCTCCTTTGATCTTTCACACTAATATTCTCACTATATTAATATTTTATTTCAATTATTATATGAGTCACATAGATCCATGGTCCTTCTTTATCTTTTATCTTGTTTTCTTCTTAATTTTAGACAAAACCTCTCTATTGGACTATCATTATTTGTGTGGTTGTCCTAAAGGAGTGGTATTGCCCCATCATATCTTTTAGCATTTTTTTGACACATTTCATTTGGGTCTCTATCTATGATAATTGTATTACTTTTGAGTCACTTTTTCTCACTAATGAGTTTTGAAATTTGAATCTGGGAGTGTTCTAGTTTAAGGGTCTTAAGAGGCATTCTACATCTAAAATTTAATTACCTATTAAAAAACATAAATTAAAATAAAACTACACTACATCAAGTATAGTATCTCATTTCCTATATAAATTTTATATTACATGTCTAAATTACATGCTTGGATCAAGAGGAGAGTCTAGCCAAAGAGTATTTGGATTCACATTACACATGATCCAATCACACACACATAATAGAGTGATAACTACATCTACCTGAGGTCCATTTGGTGGGACTATGTAGGTAGTGTTTAGTTATATAGGTGTTTTTTAGGCCACCTCGACTATTCCCCTTACTTGTTATCCCCCCTTTTTCCTTTCTAATTCTATTTGTTTCCTTATGCAGCCATTATTAGGGGTTTTATAGGAAAGAGAAGGAAAAAACATATAATTTAGTGCATGATATCATGTCCATGATATCATAAATCCCATGTACATGTGATCCACATAATATTCTAATTCTCATATTCATTCCACAGTTAATGCAGATAAGACCAATTCATTTTGACAAAGGTGAAAAATGTTATTGTCTAAATTTATCAGTCATGTCTAAATCATTTAAGATAGTCACAACATTAGATATAAAAGGCACCTCATTCAATTTAACACTCATTTATAGTCACCTACAATTTTGTCTTTTTTAGATAACAAATAAGTGCTCATATGTCTTTATGTCTTCTTGATCAAAACCCTAATTATTTACATGTTAAAACTAGATGTGTGTATAACTACCTATTTTATTGAAAGCTATTTTACTTATTCATGTTTATCTAAATTAGATTATAGCTATTTACCTAATCTTAATTTATGGTAAAACATAACTCTATCCATAATTAGACAAATCCATCCACTAGATTTGTCCACCTATATTGGATCCATTTGCATGCCTTGTAATAGTCATTTTATTAAATTAAAATCATTCTTATGTTTTTACATGTATGTTTTATAAGTCAATGTCATAATAAGATACCCAAAGAGCTAGTCATTTATATAAATAATTCTAAGCCTATTCCTATATATCAATTTCCAAGATAACACTTATCAAGTGGACATATATCATATACATGTTAAGAAAAACATTCTTAAATATTCCAAATTTTTAAACACCTCAAATAAGAAATCCCTATCCAATCTAAATTACATAATCCAAGTTTAATATTTTTATATTTTCAAGTGTTAAAATCTAAATATTATTGCATACATTCTAGAGGCTAACATCAAGCATGCATCACCTAGGAGGGAGAACTAAATTCAATTTGATCCCTCTTCTAATTATTAGAAAGGTAGATAGTGATCAAATTCTTATTGTAAAGTGATTTGGGTTAGCTTATCCCACCTATATAATCCCTTTTATAGGTGAACCTAGAGTAAAAAGTGAAGTTAGGGTTTCAAAGTGTAGAAGAGAATATTATGCATCTTCATATAGTCAAAGTGTAATCACCTAAAAGAGGTAATTGGATGCTAAAAGTGTCACTTGAGTTAACCTATTACTAGTTTCGCCCTAGACCTATCTTAGAGCCTTGGGCACACTTTTCAAGCCATTTTACAAACCATAGAGACATAATTCAACCAAACAAAAGTTTCAAGACAACCTTCTCATATCCTGACCAAACCTACAAATCTCTATAAATACAAATCTAATTGACCTCTATGTACTAGATGGAAAATAGATGCAAAAGCGCATTCAAACCAAAGACAATTTGAGAAAAATTAAGGTATTTTATCCCTATTCTACCCTACTTTTTCATATTATAATGTATATCATCCCTAAGACTAGTTTTTAAATATTTCAAAGCTCAAGCACATTAAAGGCATCCAAGTCCACTCTCATTCTAGAATTAACTTGTACTTACATCAAGAACTAGGTGGGAGAATTGCATTGGGATTGATCCCTCTTTGAAGTATTGGTATATAGGTAACTCTATTCATAGTTGGGTATTAAGGATATCTAGTTTATCCTACTAATGAATATAGAATTATTTATTATGCCATACTTGTAAGGAGGATTAGGGTTTGCACAATAAATCAAGTTTTTTAGGAACAATATAGAGCTCTAGATTTCATGTGTGTAAGAATAGGACCTAAAAACACAAGTTCATATGATCCCATATAATAGGAATAATCTTGTAAAGGGGACATTACCACCAATTTGAGGACACTATAGCAATATGGCACTACTATCCATATGGGGCACTACTATCCAATGAGAAATTAGATTTTATAATCCTATTGAAGACACTCAAAACTATCTAGAACTCAGTTTTTAGAACCTAGATCATCCATGACATCCACTTTTTAGATAAGTATATATTTATGCCTATTTATTAATATTTTTAAAAATTCAAAGAAGGTGAAATTCCATAACAAATCAGTGATTAAATATTGCATATTATTTTATTTATTTATACATCTTAGCTCTTTAATCTAAACATAGTATTTACATAGTTAAACCCTAAAAGTTTAAATCATTTGGTGAACCCATCTTACTTTGAATATTGATTCAAATACTATCTTACATTAATCCAAATTTTTGTGCAATAATTTATGGATGCCTCCTATTTTTCAAAAAATTTAAGACAACCTAGCTAATTAAAATGAATTTCACATTAGGGTTTCAATTTTTTTTCATATAATTTAAACTCTTTACAAAATAACCCTAGTTAAACAAAACCCTAACCCTATACACACTTAGGGTTTGTATCATTTATCTATTTTACTCAAATTTTAAATCCATATATCTTATGATTGGTATTTTATATAGTCATCATCATAATGATAAAATAAATTAATCAATTTTTATTGTAATGTTTAATACTTTCATTTGTATGATTATTACCATTAATTTAGAATGAACTCAAAAAATACATAAACACATGTATAGATGATGCTTTATATCAATTTAAATATATGTCATATCTCATATCATGTTATCTTTATCATATATGTAATTCTATTAACAAGAAAAATATAAACACGTAGAGGATTTAACACATAATCTAACAACTATGTTTCAAGCTTCAATATCATATCTTATGAATAAGAAAGAATCTCCTCATCTCCATGAGGGTGATAGATAATTTTCCTCTAACCAGGGCCATTTCATCATTATTTCATGAGATTAAGTAGCCTATAACATTGTTACTAATCTCCTTATTTATCATATTTACACCTCTTCCATATAGGGTGTTTGCCTACATATTCAAACAAAAATAGCTAGGTTTTACATTTGTGAGACTCTATGTGATCAAATTATCAGTATGAATAAGATAATTATAGATTTAAAAAATCAAAATCAAATACTACATGAAAATATTATAACATTGGAAAAACAATTTATAAGACAAAGGCCTCTAATGAATAATAGTGTTAATCATGTTTATATATCTTCAACTAGTCAATTTATGAGAAACAATGTTACATATCATAACATAAAATCACAACAAGGTACATCTAAAACTAGTGATTCAAAAATCAATCAAAGGTCAAATAAGATATCAAGTGAGGTACTAAAGTAAATTATTAAAGATAAGTTGATCAACCTACCTCCTCTACACCAAATGAGGAGATCCAGATATTTCTGTGCATATCATAAAATGCATGGGCACATCACATATTCATATTTAACATTGAAAATGAAAATATAATAGATAATGGATATAGATGACTCACATAGTGACATATCATCAACATAACATACAATTTCACATCTACCAATTCAAAAAGGGTCAAATTTATAAATAGTATAAAAATGGCTACCAAAGCACAACTCAGGATAACAAAAGGTTCACAAAGCATAGTTAGATCAAGAACCATTAACCATTATAATAAGAACATATAAATAAAGTAAATATACCTATCTAAAATGAGCCTCAATGTTTAATATGGTATAATTATGGTAAAAAATACCTACAATAGTTTGATTATTATGGTCAAGGTTTGGGAAAATAATCCCAAACAATCACTTATCCTATTCTAGCAGTTGATAATATTGGTTAATAGGGTTTTATATTTATTGAAAATCCTAAGACACATCAGTCATAGATGTATTTTATCAAGGTAAAACATCCAAATACACACAACATGTTATAGAGAAAGATCTTAAGTTGAAAATTTAAAATCATGCTCCAAAAACAAGAATTCTCAAATAAGGTTTTCTAGTAAAAGAGCCTCCATAATACCATATGTCTATAATAAGCATAATTTCAATGGGAAAAATCACAATTAATATTCCAAAACACAATTCAAAAAGGTTAACTCCATAGCATGAGGCAATTCCCTCTAACACTCTAGGTCATTACGATTATGACAACAAATAATACTTAGATTCTTACTACAACAAAATTCAACTACAACATAGCAATAACACTACACAAGAGATTATCATTCTTATTTTCAAAATAGGTCATATTGATAGTGAGTCTCCCATGAGACTCATTAGTTAGTATGGTTACTAATCTTGTACATACTTTCTTTTCTCTCTCATTCCTTGTACATTATTTATTTTCATTTGCTTGTACATATATTATACTCAAAAAACACATTAATTATATAAAATGTCAAAATAAAAAAAAAAACATTCAATTATTTTAAAAGTATAAAATTTACAAATTGTATGCATTGCTATATTTACATTTCTACTACTTTCCAGATATTGCATATTGTTATCTTAGTATAGTCAATGTTATCATACATATATGCTTCACTTATTCTTGTAAAGTGTTTGTAGATTACATACATGACCCTAGTCTACTACACTGATCCATAATAGCGATCATCTACCCACTGAGGACATATACAATGATCCAAGTTTATACATTTGATACATTTACCCACTTGGTGGCATCTCATATATAGTTTATACTATTAGGTTCTATCTTTACATACTATACATTCCAATTTACGCATTGACACAACTTGATATTGATCATTGATACTCATTTCTCATATATTTTACCTACTATCACTAATTAGACTGAGTATATATGCATCCCAAAATATATATAGGTTTGTACTACATGATTATACATGATTTCATTTCTAGTTATCCTATATTAGACTTGATTGTGTTCCTATATTTCTTCCATCTTCAAGGGAATTTAAATATGCCATTATTCTCTAAATCTATGCTAGTTATCTTTTTGTATGACTTGGACATGTGCCTATATCCCTTGCATTTTCTTTCCTACTTCTATATGTGAACATTTGAACATGTCCTTTTATGTGGCTCTAAGCCAAATTTATTTTTACTTGTGTATGTGGACATTTGAACAAGTCCTTATATGTCTTCATTCTTAGATTTGGTGACATGTGCCCATACCCCTTGTATTATGGCCCCTTGGCCTACTTTTTTCATGACTCATGTGCTTGTATGTATGATTAATTGTATGCTTTACACCATGACACTTATATTTGTGTGTTACACACACCACTTTTTGATACCATGAGGGATCTTGTGCATTTACCCTTCTTACTTCGGATTCATGATAAACATCATGCCCCATCCCCCTAGGTAGTTACTCATATTTTCTACTATACACATTTATTACATTTATCTTGACACCCTTGTGTAATGCTAGATTACAACATATATCATTTATACTACTTACTAGATATTGCATATTGCTAGTTATATTAGTATAGTTAGTTTTATCATACAAATGTGCTTCAATTATTCTTGTCAAGTGATTGAATATTACATATAGGACTTTGATCCACTACACTAATCTAGGTTTATACATTTGATACATCTACCCACTCGGGGGCATCTCATACACAATTTTAACTACCAAGTTCTATCTTTACATACTATATATTCTAGTTTACACATTGATATATCTTAATATTGATCATTTCTACCCATTGATCATATTTTTTATTGACTATCATTAGTTATAATTAGTATATATGCATCCTATCATCAATATAGATTTGTACTACATAGTTATACATGCTTTCATTTCTAGTTATCCTAAATTATACTTGATTATGTTCTTATGCTTATTCCATCTTTGAGGGCATTTGAATATCCTATTATTATTTGTCTTTATGCCACTTATCTATTTTTATACCTTGGATATGTGCCCATATCCCTTGTGTGTGTTTTCCTTCTTCTATATGCGACATTTGAACATGTCCTTCTATGTGGCTCTAAGACAAATTGCTTGTTGCTTACATATGTGGAAATTTAAACATGTACTTGTATGTCTTAATTATCATATTTAGTGACATGTGCCCATGTCCCTTGTATTTTAGCTCTTTGGCCTAATTTTTGTGTGCCTCATGTACTTGTGTGTATGCTTCCTTATATGCTTTTACACCATGACACTTATTTATACACACACTATGTTTTGATGCCATGAGGGATCTCATGCATCTAACCTTATTACTTGGGATCCTTGATGGAAATAATGTCCCATACCCCTAGGTATTAACTCATATTTTCTGCTATACATATTGATTACATCTATCTTGACACCCTTGTGTAATGATAGATTACAACATACATATTACATTACCTACTTATGGTCAAATTCATTTACATTCTAAAGTTATGTTTATACATTATATTGGAATATAATTCACATGCTCTATCTAACACATTTTTTAGAGTTACTTATTTAGAGGGAAGTTATTACACATATTTCACAACTACCCTCAAAGGAGGGGGCATTTACATAGGTTCATCACAAAAATTAGGCTCCCAATTTTATATTTATAGATAAATTTCAGCACACAAGCTCAATTTTATAAATCAGACACAAGGTAGACACAAGAAAAAATAGACTTAGATAATAGTTCAGATGATCCAAATTTCAAATTAGGTAGATAGAATTACCTAAATTGGGACACTATCACCATAGGGTAATATTATCCACTATAGGGTACTATTGCCTAGTAACCCTAACTTTAGGATAGTCTAGATCATTTAGACTAGTACACTAGATACAATATAGGTTTGCATAGATATAGTCATAGATTTGATAATAATGTTTACATTTTTCTTAGATATATTCATTATAACTCATATTCATACTAGTTTCTTAGATTTTGGGGAATCATGCATAACATGATCACTCCCACATTTAGTTCAATTACACATATTCATTTATTACATAATCAATTATTACATATTCAGTTTAGATTTAGTATACTCAGATACTAAATTTAGGGGATGTACATGACACATAGTTTCCATATACTCAAATACACACAGGTTGATCAAATGGAATGGCAAACTCCATTTCATTATCTATACTATATACACTTTATATCACATTTTAGGTTGTCACTAGATTCATGCCTTACCCTATCTACATTGGTTGGCATTCTTGAGTTGCCCAGAGCCACTTAATACACCTAAGTGGCCATGGATCTGATATACATAGTTATATTTAATCATTTAGATACTTTTAACACTTTTCATAGTTTAGTTAAAGATGCATATACTTCACACAGGTGGGAAATGATGAAGTCATGGCCTATTTAAGTTCTTTATCCACCCATATGAGAGGATTATACAAACATACAGTCTTATCCAAGTTATTCATAGATTAGGATATATTGAGCATGAATGGGAAATCGAGTCAAAACTAGATTGATTTATTGATCCACCCATATGAGGATTGAGAAAGTCACCAACTCAATCCAGGTTATTTAATAATGTATTCACTATATACACTCACACATATGTTATCACTAGGTTTATGCATTGGTTCACATACCCAATGAGGTGTATGTGTTCCTTTCTTATCTCTTTATGTATATTTACTTAGTTAATTTATTATAGCATAGTCTATTTATTTTGATCATCTCTTAAGGACTAATTTTTGTAATTTTTCATTCCAGGACATTGATTTGGATCATGTTTCACATACATAGGCCTAGATTCACATAATCTAACTTAGATACATGGGATTCACTTCCAAGGTAAGTCAAAGTATGCTTATTTTTTCCATTATACTATTCATTTCACTTTTTTGCATTTTTAGCATAAGGGGGGGATGCTCACCTAAAAGTGGTAATTGGATGCTAAGAGTGTTTCTTGAGTTAACTTATTCCTAGCTTAGCCCTAGACCTATCTTAGATATTTAAGCACATTTTTTAAACCATTGTGAAGACCATAGAGACCTACATCTAGCTAAAAAATAGTCCTATAATAAATTTCTTAGATCCCAACCCAACTTACTCAGTAGTCTACCAAGTGGACATTAGTGCCATATTTAGGATACTATAGTCACATGATGCTTGTGTCTCCAACTGGGCACTATTGTCCTTAACCCTAATTGTCTTGAATAGAAGATTTTTTAAATGTGTTCCCATTCTAAGGTTGGTTTAAGCACATTTTATTATATGTACAAGATACATATCTATATAAATACAAGGCTAATTGAGCTCTATTCACTAGATGGAAAAAAATGCAAAAACACATTCAAACCAAATATAATTTGATAAAAATTAAGGTATTTGATCCCTATTATACCCTAATTTTACATACTACCATCTACAATATCCCTAAGCCTAGTTTTCAAAGATTTACAATCTCAATCACATTTAGGGAATTCAAGGCCACTCTCATTCTAGCATTCACTTGCACTTGTATCAAACACTAGGTGGGAGAACTACATCGAGCTTGATCCCTCTTTAAAGTATTGATATGTAGGAAACTCTTTTCACAGTAGGGTGTTAAATATGTCCATCATATCTTATTAATGAACACATAATTATTCTTCATGCCATAATTTCAAGGAAGGTTAGGGTTTGCATACTAAATTAGGTTTTCCATGCACACCATAGAGCTCCAGGTTTCATATGCATAGGAAAAGGACCTAAAAACATAGGCATAGGTACTCAAAAAAAAATAACAATCCCACAAATGGGACACTACCACCACTTTTAGGACACTATATAAATATAGTGCTACTACCCATATAGGGTTCTATTATCCAATGAGCAAATAGATTCCATAATCTTATTGATGACACTCAGAACTATCTAAAAATTTAGTTTTAGAACCTATATCATCCATAATGATCACTTTTCAGCTAAGTTTATATGCCTATTTATTACTATTTTTAAAAAGTAAAATAAGTTCAATTTCCATAACAAATTAGTGCTTAATTATTGCATATTATTTGATTGATTTAGACATCTCAGCCCTTTAAACTACACATAAGATTTACATAGTTAAACCCTAAAAGGTTAAATCAGAGAGCCTTTGAAATTATATATATATATATATATATATATATATATATATATATATATATATATATATATATATATATATATATATATATATATATATATATCTATATATATATATATATATATATATATATATATGTAGGTAGGTAGGTAGGTAAAATAACTATCCAATGTTTCTCATAGGGATAGATCTAGAGAGGTTAGACATCTTTGGTTACCATATGCATACATCCATTACCAAATCCATTTAAGCAAGTACAAAAAATCAATTTCTAGATCAAAATGACTCGAGATCCATTTTTAGCTCTTCTTGATGATTATATTCAATTTCAAACCAATTCATGATAGTGAATATTTTAAATACAATATCCTCCTTTTCATTTCCACCAATATCAAGTTTCATATTCCATCTCCTTTTACATTCAGATCTACATAATTTAGACATATCATATAAATCTTATTATTCAAAAATAAGGTAAAACAAAAAAATAAGGTATTAAAATATAATTTTTAATTACATATAAATGTTTTTTGATGAATTAATATGTATTGAACTGACTATTTTATCATTCTAATGTAAAATATTTTCAAGTATAAAATGTGAAAATTAAACAAAACCATGATTTGTAAAAATTTGCCTAAGATAATGTATTTTAGTGAATGAAAATAAAATAATATAAAAACATGAAATAAATAAATGTAAAGAAATAAAATAACTCAGACCTTCAAAGGTAATGAATTTATTTATTAAACCACTAAAAAATAGAACATTTCTTAGATTGTTTGCATAGTGATAATCAAAATGCATCAAAATTATTCTAGATACAATTACATCCTAAAATGTTTTACACTTTCTATATAATTCATGGTCCTTAACCTCCATTATTTTTTTTAATTACATTGACAAAAATAATAAATAAAGTTACATATTTCATATGAAATCAATTGTACACACCTAATTCTACTCAGTCAATACAACATCAAAGTCAATAACCTAACACATGTTATTTCTTGAAAACACATAACATGTGTTTTTTAATAGATTTTTTTAATTATGTTTTGATTTACTAATTTAATTAGTAATTAATACCTATTTATGAGACAATTATGAAAATTATCAATGCATGCTCTGATTTAGTTTATGTGTTTATGTTCTAACCTTTTAGGGTTTAGATATGTAAATCCTATGTTTGATTAAAGGGATGAGTAGTATAAATTAGTGAAATAATATACAATAAAAAACCACTGATTTATTGCATATGTTTACTTGATTTGAATTTATAAAAAAAAATTAATAAATATATGTAAATAGAGACTTATCTAGAAAATACCTAATGCAGAAGATTTGGGTGATAAAACCTAAGACACGAATAGGTTTGAGTGTCATCAACCAGATCCCTATGTCAAATCCTTTATTAGATAGTAACACCACACTTGGACAGTAGTGCCATGAGTCTCTTATGTCCCAAAAATGGTGCATTTTCTTTTGTGTATGATTATTCCTAAATTTTGGGTGCACTTATTCCTATGTTTTTGGGTTTTTTTCCTATGTGCATGAAGTCTAAAACTCTTTATTATGACTATAATAGTTGATTTTTGATGCAAACACTAATCCACCTTAAAAATAAGGCATGAGCTAAAAATGTGTGTTCATTAGTAGGATAGGTTGGATATCCTCAACCACCAACTCTGAAGAAAGTTTCCTAAATACCAATACTCTGAGGAGGGATCAAGCCTAATGTAGTTCTCCCCACCTAAGTGATAGTGTAAGTGCAAGTGATGCTAGAATGATAGTGGTTTTGAATTACTTGAGTTTTCTTGAGATTGTAAATCTATAAAATTTGGGATTAAGGTATTTATAGATGTTAGTATGCAAAATTAGGATATAATAGGTATTAATAACCTTGAATTTGATCAAATTATTTCATGTTTGAATAGGTCTTTTACATCTATTTTCCATCAAGTGGATAGAGATATAAAAGACATGTATTTATAGTATTTTTTAGTTTGTACAGATAATAAAATATGCTTAGGCTAACCATAGGAGGGTTTATATTTTGATAATATATTCATTCGATAAATTTGGGGGAAAGGACATTAGTTCCATGTTAGGGAAACTAGCACCATGTGTCTCTAGTGTCCTTAATGTGGTGATAATGTCCAACTAGTAGGTTCATGGGCACAAAGGAACAATATCCAAATATAGGTGCTAAAGTTTATCTGGTCTAAAATCTAAGTCATTCTATTGATTCATGATTCCCTATTTTTATTTTGTTTTACATGTGTTTTGATTTTATGAAATTGATAATGTGTACTAAAAAATGTATGTGAATTCAATGTAGTAACTTGATCTCTGTTACAAACTCCTATGGATTCCCCCTCTTTTGAGGTTAGTTTTTTTTACCTATGTAAGAACTATCCTCAAAATCAACATCTCTACAAAATGTGTTAGCTAGAGCATATATGATAAATGTGAAAACATAACATTATAATTTAAGAGGATCTAAGCATAAGAATGTAATTTAATATGTATGTTGTGTATATAATTTCATAAGGGTGTGAAGATATATGTAATCAATGTGTATGATAGAAAATTTGAGTAACTACCTAGGGGGATGGGGCATGATGTCTATCATGGTACCCAAGTTGGAAGGGTAGATGCATGAGATCTCTCATGGCATAGAGAACTAGTGCGTGTAACAAGCAAAGACAATTTTTATGGCCATGACACATATAATAAGCATACATACAAAACACATGAGGCATGAAAAAATAGTCCAAATGGACACAATACAAGGGACATGGTCACATGTCACTAAATTTGAGAAAAATACATACAAGGACATGTTCAAATGTCCACATATAAAATCAACAAGCAAGTTGTCTTAGAACCACATATAAGTACATGTTCAAATGTTTGCATACATATTGAGGAAAGCATACACAAGGGATATGGGAACATGTCTAAGGCATACATGAATAGAAGTGGTGTAGATCCAAATAATAATGTAATATTCAAATTCCCTCAAATAGAAGAAACATAAGAAACACAATCAAGTATAAACTAGGAAATATAGAAATGAAAGAATGCGTAGATGTAGTATAAAAATATGTAAAAGCTAGGATGTATATATGTTGAGTCTAAACTAGTGATAGTAAAAAATGATTAGAGCATGAGTAGTAATGATCAATATCATGATATAAAAATGATAAAATTATAATGTATATAATGTAAGGATAGAACCTATTAATATAAATTATGTATAAGATGCCCCCAAGTGGGTGAATGTGTCAAATGAATAACCATAATCAGTGTATATGCCCCTAGTGGGTAGTTGATAACAAATCTATATCAATGTAGTGGACCTAAGACCTATAAACAATCTGCAATCACTCAACAAGAATAAGTGAAGTACGTATGTATGATAAAACCAACTATACTAAGATAACTAGTATATGTAGTGTCTAGAAAATATAAAAGAAGGTAAACATATCAATGCATATAATCTATAAATTGTCTATTTTTTTAGTAATATTTGAATGTTTTTTTTGTTTTTGACATGTTATATTATTTTTTATTTTCTTAATATAATTTACGTACAAGCAAATGAAAATAAACTATGTACAAGGAGTAAAAGAGAACAAAGTATGTATAAGTAAATTCTAGAAATGTAAATGAAATAGTATAAAATCAAAGTGTAATGTCTCTATAGACCCAAGAGAAAATACATGGGATGTGGATAATCAAATGGTGGATCTTTTAGAAGATCATCTAGTGTTAGATATGGAATATATCCAAACTCAAATAATTCATCATCATCATGGTCATTGTACCAATCTATATATCAGTGGATCATTGTCCTTGGCATGATTTTGGAGTATGTGCATCTAAATGGAATGTTACCCAAATATGTAATATGTCTCTCACATGATCCCAAGTTAAATTCATCTATGTGAAAATTATGGTTCTCATCTATGTCATCTATGTTACCCAAATATGTAATATGGAAAATCTATGTGAAAATTATGGTTCTCATTTATGTCATCATGTAATATGTGATCCATGTGTCTATCGTGAGTCAATGTCAAGCATATTTTGGACTGATCAATTATGGCATACATTGCTTGTAATCATGTAATACCAAGTGTAACTTATAGATGAGTGTCCCTGCTTAAAATTAAGAATAATGTATTGGCCACCTTGGGTCCATATGTAATTGGTAATATAATATGTCTAATGGAATCTTGATAATTTATAGCATGTTGTAGTTCACTCTCTTGATAACCAATGTGGTGTAAAAATGATAAAGTGCATGTGATAATATTATAATCCTCATCTATAGACACATGGAGAATGTATTTGTCTATTACAAAAAATATGTCTAGTCAATAGATCATTTCATAAATATCTTTGTCATCAAAGACTATATTGTGGTGCTCATATGTGTGGAGGAGATCATATTAATGATGGTGTTCATTCTTATAGAGGTGGAGGTTGTATGATCTGGATATTTCCCTTAGCCATAAATTTATTTAGTTTATGTTGTAATGTTGAACATGAATTTGTATAATATCTTATGAGTATATAAAAGTGTAAAAAGGGTTGACCTTCCTATGGTGATAATCTATTAACTGATATGTGTCATACTATGATTAATATCATAAATCCTCTATTAATTAGTATCTATAAGTTCTAGTGTAGTCTATCATGTGAAATCCTTGCCTAAATTTGTATGACTAAATTGATATCCATAGATGTAACCATATGTACTAAATGGATCAAGGGATATATTGCTAACTATAGTTGAGTATGGGAACCTATATATTTAAGATCCTAAAAAAGTGATGTTACTAGTGTAGGGAGAGGTATAATTTCCTTTAAATTATCTCTATACTCTCTTGGGCTTATTGGTGTAAAACTTAATATGCATAAATAATAATCAATATCAATAGGTGGTTGATCATCCTCGATAGTGGCATGTGAATCTATGTCAAAATTATGAATGTAAACCTCTTATAAATTAATGATTAGTGGTTACTATGCTATAAGAATCTCATCATCTATGATGGGTGAGGATGTATGTGTACTATGAAAGGTTATTCCTCTATCAGCGATGAAGGTAATGATGTATAAAATTTTGGAGATGGTATATGAATAGTCTTGTTAGACACCCCACCTAATATGTATGCATTTACTTGATGGTAATCTTGTGAGGTATGGATTCGATGATAACATGAGGTGTCCCATCTGATGATGTACTTAGGGTAAGAGGCTCAGTGAGTCTATAATATATAAATGGCTTATTTTTTCCTAAACATGTGTATAGGTACCCATCATGCAAAACAATTATGCATATATGAAGAGTAGAATGGATAACCTCCATGGCATGTATCCCAGGTCTCCTTAGTATCAAGTTATAAATTAAATGATTTTGCATCACTTGAAAGTGTGTAGGAAAGGTTTTTGGTCCCACTGTAATGTCTAATGTAATTAAACCCAATGTATGTATAGGAATGTCATCAAAACCTTAGATATTCTTATATTTTTGAATATATTATATATAAAACCCCATGGTTTTTATAAATATGAGGTTAAATATATTAAGACCTAATCCACTATTGATGAAAATGCATTTAATAGTTGTGTTATTAATTTGAACTTGAATGAAAAGTGGAAAATTTTGATCATATACTGATTATGAATGCAAGTCCTCATTGGAATATATATCACATATTTCACATCCTTTATAGTGTTCATAATAGATGAAAAATAATATGGCTCAGTATCATGAGGTAATGTTGTATGATTAAGTGTTTGAATTATTTATTTTTTTAAAATTATTGCTTTTTGAATAATTTGAATATAGATATTTTGACTAGTGGATTTCTCAACTGGTCCACTATATCAAATTCTCTTTATTGATATCTAGGTCTCATTATAGTTTTTTGGGTATGATGAGGGATGGTAGGGTTAATTTTCCCTTGTATAGGCTGAGGAAGCACCCTATTCCACCTAATGACAACTTGAACTCTAGGATTTACTAATTGTCATGGGTGAGTAGTAGAGTCAAGATAGGAGCATAGATAATCAAGTGGTCTAGGTAGAGGTAGAAAAATAGGCCTTCAATCCCTCTATCATGTTTAGATAACTATATATCATGGCCATATATATATAACTCTATCCCCTCTATATCAGTATGGTAGGCAGGGCATTAATCCCAACACTCAACACTCGCTTGATGTTGGCAATGTACAATGACCAATTAGGTAGAAGAAACTAGAGGTAAATAAAAGTGAAACATGTAGAAATGATATACATAAAAATGGGACTCATGTGATGGAGGACCAATTTTTAAAATAATCTTAGCTCTATCTAAATCCATGATATGAGTAACATACATGTGTACTTTTCTACAAATAGTTGGTAGTAAACATGCTAATCAAAGGGAAAGGCTTTGTACCATGAAGTGGAAGATGGATTATATCATGATAATCATGTTAATAAGATATAAATTAAGATTGAGTAAATTTTAGAAATGTGAACCCTAGGGTAATCTAGGGTTAGGGTTTATGCAATGTTTGAAATAAGTTAGATTCATCAAATGTTTTAACATTTTAGGGTTTAACTATATAAATCTTATGTTTTATTAAAAGTTTTAATATACTAAATCAGTGAAATAATATGTAATAAATAACCACTGATTTATTATAGATTTTGACTTGTTTTGACTTTCTAAAAATAGTAATAAATATGTGAAAATAGAGACTTATCTAGGAAAACACCTGACATGGAAGATCTGAGTGCTAAAAACTAACACATGAATATGTTTGAGTTTCATAAACTATATACATATGTCATATATTCTCTAGAATAGTAGTGTCACACTTAGACAGTAGTTCTATGTGGCTATAATGTCTTGAAAATGGTGTTAGTGTCCTTTGTTAAAGACTGTTCCTAAATTTTGGGTGTACCTGTGCCTATGTTTTTGGGTTTCATTTTTCACACATGAATTTTAAAACTCTATATTATTTTTGTAATATTTTACTTATGTTGCAAACCCTATTCCTCCCTGTAATTAAGGCATGAGCTAAAAATGTGTGTTCATTAATAGGATAGGTTAGACATCCTTAACACCCTATTATGAAGAGAGTTGCCTACATACCAATACTTCAAGGAGGGACCAAGTTGAATGTAGTTCCCCCCACATAATTGATTTTAAAAGTGTAATTGATGATAAATTTATTATGGTCTTGAATTTTTTGATTGTGCTTTAGATTGGAAATCTAAAAAATCTAGGCTTAGGGTAGCTATAGATGGTAGTATGCCAAATTAGGGTAGAATAGGGATTAATAACCTTAATTTTTCTTAACTTATTTCATGTTTCAATAAGTTTTTTCCATATATTTTCCATTTATTTAATAGAGGTCTAAAAAACGTGTATCTATAGTGTTTTTTATCTTTTACAGATGATAAAATATGCTTAGGCTAACCTTAGGAGGGTTTAACTTTTGAATATATATTTGTTTGAGGAAGTTAGGGTGAATGAAATTAGTGCCATGTTGGGTACACTAGATCCATGTGGATATAGTGTCCTTAATGTGTCACGAATGTCTATTTGTTAGGTTATTAGGCATGAAGAGATAGGATCTAGGAATGAAGGACTGAGACTGTGTTTTAGCTTACTAAGGATGCTTATGATTTGTACAAAGCCTATTAAAGTGTGATAAAAGAATATAGGATAGGTCTAGGTCTAAGGTAGGAGTATCTTATCTCAAGTAGCACTTTTAGCACTTAAATACCACTTTTAGGTGATTACAGTTTACCAAATCTAATTACATGTTATGATGAAGTTAATCTTATCGGTTAGATGTGTCATTTAGTTTTTAAATTTTCTCCTCTTGAGCTGAAATAGAGTATTCATTACTAGTTCATTCTTTTTTTAAAAAGAAAATTATAATACATTTTCAATATATAAATTTTGTATTGTGATTAGAATATATAGAATGATGACTATTTTAAAAAAATAAAAATTTAATCCATCTTGAAAAAAATCTATTGATAGGGGACATAGACCATCAAATCTCATCCCTATAACATACCTTAAGTCTATGTATTGTTGGGGATCAACCAACAATGTTGATTACAATATGAAAGTAATTAAATGTAGAATTAAACCAGAAAGATAAGTAACTAGAATTAGATAATAGCAAACAATAAGAGATACAAGAAACCACCCTGAAAACTTGTATTAAACTCTTTACAGAAAGAATACAATTGAAGAAACTTCTTTTCTTCCACACCTCTCTCAGATGTATAGATCTCTTTCTAGATCTCTTTCCTTTAAGATCTCTCTCTCTCAATTACAATCAACTCCAACAACCTGGAATAATTCACATATACAATTCTTATACTATTCAACACTCTACAATAAGCTATGAATAATTATCCTTATTATATAGAATTAGGGATCATGAGCAATGCAATTACAACCAATAGATGCACCTCCTAATCAAGGGCTCTAAATAGTCTTACTAATAATAGAGATGCAGACTTAAGACTATCACTTAATCCTAACATGCAAACATTCTGTTCTGTCCACAAAAATAGTTTTCTGGATACACAGGTGACTGACATCAGTCCCTACCTATCTGCACCTGACCAACGTCAGTCAAACATAACCGATGCCGGCATCTCCTAGTCTACTCCTGACTGATGTCGGTCACTCCTGACCGACACTGATGACTATGTAACTCCTACAACCTATAAAATAATCATTGGTGAAGCTTTTAGCTCCATACCTTAACAATCTCCCACTTGGAGATAAACAGCTACACCAGTACCTGTACAGCAACATCTTCTAGCTCCTCCATCTTCAAACTCAATCATGAAGACCTACAAAATTTTAATGAAGATTCAACTTCTCCTTTGTTACCGGCATGGTTAACATATCAGTAGGGTTCTTATCTGTATGGATTTTCTCTAGCTTCAACTCACCATCCTCCAATACCTGTCTAATGAAGTGGTACCTAAGCTGTATATGCTTTGTTCTTGAATGAAAGGCTGAATTCTTAACCAAATGAATTGCACTCTAACTATCATTGTATAATCTTCAACTCTCTTGCTCCTTTCCAAGCTCTTCCATGAACCATGTCATCCATATCATCTCTTTGCTAGCCTCTGTGACTGTAATATATTTTGCTTCTATAGCTGACAAGGCAACAACCTTTTGCAACTTTGAAATCCAGCTAACCGTCATTCTACCAATAGCAAAAACATATCCTATGGTGCTTCTCCTGCCATCTAAATCCCCTACCGTATCTGAATCTACATAGCCATGTAGAGAAGTATCTGAACCTCCATAGCACAAATGCCTACTGTTGGTCCCTCTCAGATATCTAAGGATCCACTGAACTGCTTTCCAGTGTTCCTTTCCTAGATTGGCCATATACTTACTTACAACTCCCATTGCTTGGACAATATCCGGTCTAGTACAAACCATTGCATACATTAAGCTCCCTACTGCAGAAGCATATGGAACTCTACTCATGTACTCTACCTCATCATGTGAATTAGGACATTGTTCTTTACTCAACTTAAAATGTCCAGCCAAAGGTGTGCTTACCAATTTTGCATCCTGCATATTGAACCGTTTCAACACCTTGTTCACATAATCCTCTTGAGACAAAATCAACCTATGATTTTTCTTGTCTCTCTTAATACTCATGCTAAGGATTTTCTTTGCTGCTCCCAAATCCTTCATGGAAAATGTGTGAGCTAATTTCACCTTAAGCTTAAAGATATCTTGCATGTGTGATCCTGCAACCAGCATATCATCTACATACAACAATAGAATAATATATCTACCATTATCCAATCTCTTAAAATACACATAATGGTCAGATTGACACTTACTGTAGCCATGCTCATTCATAAACCTGTCAAATCTTAGATACCATTATCTAGGAGCTTACTTGAGGCCATACAAGCTTTTCTTCAATCTGCACACTAACTTCTCCTTACCTTTGACCTCAAATCCTTTCGGCTAATCCATATATATTTCTTCATCCAAATCTTCATAAAGAAACATTGTCTTAACATCAAGCTGCTCAAGATGCAAATCCTCAATAGCAACTAAAGACAATACAGTTCGTATAGAAGTCATTTTAACAACAAGAGAAAAAATCTCACCAAAATCAATACCTGGCTTTTGTGCAAATCCTTTCACTACCAACCTGGCCTTATATCTCATCTATCCATTCTCACCTTCCTTTAACCTGTAGATCCATCTATTCTTTAGTGTCTTCTTTCCTGCTGGCAACTCAACCAAATCCCATGTTTGGTTCTCTCTCAAGGAATCAATCTCCTCATTCATGCCTAGCTCCCACTGATTCTTAGATTCCACCTGTATTACTTCATCAAAACTCTTTGGTTCTCCACCATCAATAAGCAATAAATAGAATAATGAAAGGGAATATCAAATTGGAGGTTTATTTACCCTTTATAACCACTTGATGGGCGTCTGAGACTCATTCACAACACGTTGTGCCCAAATTCTCTGACAGTGACTGACCTCGATCACTTCCAGGCCTGTAACTGGCCGATGTTGGTTCTACCTGACCGACATTGGTTCCTTCCTGGCTAACATCAGTCACTGTATGATCGACATCAGTTCCTGTATTGCTAACGTCGGTCCCTATGTTTTCCTATCTATGATTAATTTTTCTCGTAAGCTCATTTTGGACCATCACCTCATCCAATTCTCCATTGCTCTGCCCAGATTGATTCAACTTCTTGAGCTGATCACTATACATCACTTTTTCATTGAAAACAACATCACGTCTCCTAATTATTTTGTTAGTTCTTAGATTCCAAAACCTGAATCCAAAATCATCAGATCCATAGCCAATAAATGTGCACCTCATAGACTTAGCATCTAGCTTCTTTCTATTTTCCTTATCAGCGTGCACAAAGGCTTCACAACCAAAAACTTTGAGAAATGAGAGATCTACCTTTTTACCTATCCATGTCTCTTCTAGAATTCCACCATCCAGGGCTGTAGAGGGTCCTCTGTTAATCAGGTACACTACAGTATCCACAGCTTCTGCCCAAAACTCTAAGGGCAAACTAGCATGCAATCTCATACACCTTGCACGCTCCATTACTATTCTATTCATCCTTTCAGCAACTCCATTTTGCTAAGGTGTCCTTGGAACCATCCTTTGCCTACAGATTCCATGCATATAACAATACCAGTTGAACTTGTGGCTACAGAACTCACCACCATTGTCAGATCTCAGACACTTCAATCTTCTGCCTATTTCATTCTCAACCATAGCTTTCCAAATATTAAAAGTCTCAAATACATCAGATTTCTTCTTAATACAATAGACCCATACCTTTCTTGTAGCATCATCTATGAATGAAACATAGTACTATGATCCTCCAATAGAAGCAACCTGAGCCGGTCCCCACACATTTGTGTGAACAAGCTGCAACTTATGCTTCTTCTTTATTGACCCAGTCTTGAGAAAGCTCACTTTCTTTTGTTTTACAAAAACACAGTGCTCACAAAAATCTAGATCTATGCTTTTCAAATCTGAAAGCTTACCTTTTGACTTAAGAATGGACATTCCCTTCTCACTCATGTGGCCGAGCCTAGAGTGCCACAACTTTGCATCCACATCTGAAGTAGATAATACAAAAGGAGAATTATTAGTAACACAATTACATAAATAGAGAGTACCTACTCTCTTACCTCTGGCCAATACAAGTGCACCCTTGGTCACCTTCCAAGATTCAGCTGTGAGAGTTACTATACAACCCTCATCCCCTAACTTTTTTGCAGAAATCAAATTCCTCTTCAGGCTGGGAACATGCATGACATCTCTCAACACCCATGTGTTTCCATTCTGCATTTTCAGCTGCACTTTTCCTTTACCAATAATTTTACAAGGCTCATCATCCTCTAAATACACTATTCTAAAATCTCCATGGACATAGTCACTAAAATATTCTCTATTAGGGGTTACATGGAAAGATGCACCAAAATCTAAAACCCAAGATTCTATATTATTATGCAAAGAGAATATAAGAGCATCTTGTGCAATACCTGCAACTTTTGCTTCTTCTTTACCTTCATGCTGATTGTCCTCTTTAGGCTTTGACCAGCAATCTTTGCTTATGTGCCCTATCTTTCCATAATTCCAGCATTGTGGCTTCCTGCCATTTCTGGATTTGGATCTACCTCTCATCTTTGACTTAGACCTTGATCTCCCTTTCTTGCTCTTCTCTTTTTGCCTTCCCCTACTCTCAAAACTTAAAGCGTTCCCTGATGTTTTCTCTGTGCTTTTCCTACGAATTTCTTCATTCAATATTACACTAACAACATCCTCTACTTTTAAAATATTTGAAGCAGATGCATTATTACTAATTGACATTACCAAGCTATGCCAGCTTTTAGGCAAAGAACATAATATTAAAAGAGCCTTAATTTCATCATCAAACACTATTTTGACTAAATTTAATTGATTTAAAATTCCATGGAAATCATTTAGATGATTAGATACAGATCCACCTTCCTGCATTTCCAAATTAAATAACTACTTCATAAGATATACCTTATTTGAAGCTGAGGGTTTTTCATACAAATTTGCTAAAGTAGTCATCAACTCTACCGTTGTCTTTGCCTGTGATAAATTAGATATCATAGTAGATGCCGGACTCAATCTTATAGATCCAAGAACCTTTCTATCAAGAACTTCCCATTCTTCATCATCCATGTCTTTGGGCTTCTTTAAAACCCCACCTAATGGTAAGTATAGATCTTGTTGATACAGATAATCCTCTATCTACATTCTCCAATGTTGATAATTCTTGCCATTGAACTTCTCCATTCTCAGTTTACTTTCTTCTGCCATTGCTTCTCCCACTCAAACAGAAATCCCTGTGAGTAACCTGTAATCAATACACACTAACCAGATCTGAAACACATGTTAGTCAACCTAAGCTCTGATACCACTTGTTGGGGATCAACCAACAATGTTGATTACAATATGAAAGCAATTAAATGTGGAATTAAACCAGAAAGATAAGTAACTAGAATCAAATAATAGAAAACAATAAGAGATACAAGAAACCACCCTGAAAACTTGTATTAAACTCTTTACAGAAGGAATACAATTGAAGAAAATTCTTTTTTTCCACACCTCTCTTAGATGTACAGATCTCTTTCTAGATCTCTTTCCTTCAAGAGCTCTCTCTCTCAATTACAATCAACTCCAACAAGCTGGAATGATTCGTATATACAATTCTTGTACTGTTCAACACTCTACAATAAGCTATGAAGAATTATCCCTATTATATAGAATTAGGGATCATGAGCAATGCAATTACAACCAATAGATGCACCTCCTAATCAAGGGCTCTAAATAGTCTTACTAATAATAGAGATGCAGACTTAAGACTATCACTTAATCCTAACATGCAAACATTCTGTTCTGTCCACGAAAATAGCTTTCTGGATGCACATGTGATCAATGTCGGTCCCTGCCTGTCTGCACTTGACCGACGTCAGCCAAACATAACTGATGTTGGCATCTCCTGGTCTGCTCCTGACTGACGCTAGTGACTGTGTAACTCCTGCAACCTGTAAAATACTCATTTGGTGAAGCTTTTAGCTCCACACCTTAACATATATAAATTAAAAAATTTAATCCATCTTTACCAATTCTATTAAAAAGGATCTGTATGAGAAATGATTGTAAGTGAATTGGGTTAATTTTTTTTCAATATGAAAATATACCAAACATAGAGAAAATATTAAATGTCACTTACAATCAACCCAATTATTGGATGTCATAGGCATACCATTTTTTATGTTTTTTGTTTCAACCAAAGAAATGTTAAGAGATGATGGAAATAAATAATCTTTATATTACCTTTTTTTAACATATATCATTTTTTATTGTTCTTTTTCCATTTTAAATTGAATTTCACATAAAGTGCATTGGAAATCACATATAAAATTACAAGTCCAATGTCTCTTATAAAAAATATTGATGTGGATTTTATGTACACCTCAAAGAGTTTTAAATGAGGTAACCTCTAAAATTTTGGGATCTCTATGGTATATAGTCCACTCCAAGGCATAATTTGTAGGGATGTAGTTAAAATTACTATGAGGTGGATTATCAGGTTGAGCCTATGGGTTATTTAATTAGGTTTGTGGGTAGATGTATGGACTATAATAAAAAGAATAAATCACTAAGAAAGTTATATGGGTGAAAAAATATCCTATGGTGGGTAGAATTCAAATAAAACTCAAAAGGAAGGGAGGGTAAGGTAGAAAATAAGGTTATATGTCTTTGAAATGTAATTTCTAAGTTTCTTTCTTTGGTGGACAAGTATATTAGAAACCAACATTTATTATTTTCATCTTTTGCACACTTAAAAAAACATAATTAGAGGTCTAGGATAATAAAATATAGGATTATCAATGGTCTCAACTAAAGGTTTCTATTCTTCAAGTTGTTGTTTCACACCTTTGTATAATATAATATAGTTCAAACCAAGAATTTATCTAAGGTAGTTGTGGCTCACACCTGGAAGATCATATCAAAGGAGATACATCTACATACTTTATGTTATCAATTCAACTTGTACTAACCATATAAATCAATGAAATCTATCAATACTCAATATTTATTACACATCTAAGACTAACATTCATTAATAAAAGAATCAGATTCATCCATTGCATTGGCACACATTAGAATTATTAAATCAATGTAGACACTGGAAAAATTTAAATTCATTAACACAAAGAGGGGAGAAGAAAGAACAAACATAGTTTCATGATAATCAATTTATTGATTTCTTCTTTTCTACTCATACAAAACTTTGACCCTTTAAAAATAGGATTCTACATGTATATAAATAACTTGGGGAAGGGGTCACCTCATCCTCCAAGTTTAGAACACTTTGTTTACATGTTAAAATACTATTTGATAAGTCTTAGTTACATGTTCATAATTTATAGATACCATGATCATGCAACATGTGCATGTTAACAAAAATGATCCAGTTAATTATAATATAAATTCAACTAGGACTTAATTATTTAGTTATAACCTCTATATGCAAAAATTGTACAAAATTAGCCTTCATGCTAAATTGGTTGTTGCTTAATGTGTCTCAAAATTGTTATTGAAACTATAGTTATAATTATGCTTGACTACATCATGAATGGAGTTGTACTTAGAGATGCACTTGTTGATTGAGTTATTTTTACCATAGGAACTATAGCACGAGGTGGCATTGATGTGGCTATAGTTACTAACACTATATGTGGAGTCTATGGAGTAGAACTGGTAGGTGAAATTTGCTGGGATTCCTTCTTATTAGCATCTAGATCTTAGTAGTTCTTATATGACTTAGTGTGATGTGATAAAATCAGGTTCATATCTAGAATGCATGGCTTAGTCACCTTGCTTATCTATTACATTAGCTTAGTATGTTCTATCTTGATAGATCTAAATCCAACATGGAATACTTCTACCTTTGTCACCTTTATCCTATCTATGCTCATTTTGGCTTGAATGTCTTTTAACCTTAGACTTTGTAGACTCTATTTAAATCCATCATAGGCTTTCTTAATCATTTGATCAAATGTAGCTTAAGTCACTAGCTTCCCTCTATTATCTCTAATTATTGTCAATTCCATTTCTATAGAAAAAAATTGGGGATGTTCTCTTGTTTAGATAGTTTTTTCACAATAGATTAAAAAGATGATACCCAATTTTAGGCCTCATGTGTTATTATTAAATCTAAATTCAAAGCATTTGATGCCTCTAATGGGGTTATGAAGTCCAAGTGGATAAATTTCTTATTGTGGGTATACAACACTAATAAATTTGGCTTATTCTCATCCTCTTTGAGACTTTTGAATAATATAGTTATATAATTAACATGTGGAGCCAAATTTACCTCAAAGAATGAATATAATCTAGAATTTCATATAGCCTAAGTCTTTTATTCTACACATCCTAATTAATACCTTAGGGAATTTAAATTACTTATTGTTGTTCCCTGAGAGTTTCTAACTCCTTTTCAAGATCTTGTCTAGACATTTAGGTTCCCTCATGTATGGGCAAGATTTCCTTTGTATGGGTTTCCATGTAGGACTTGAGGTCCTCAATAGATAGGGGCTAGCCATTTTGCTTGTTCTATCTCTTGTTAAGGGAATAGACCTCTTCCATTTCCTCCATGATCAAATAGGGAATAAACCTCTTCCATTTCCTCCATGATCAAATTTATGTATGAGATATCCTCTATTTTCCTCTTCCTTACCTATTGTACTGATGTTGTAGCCTTATCAAATAGTGAGCTCACTACTGGAAGTTTAGTGATCTTTAAATTAGGCCTCTTAGATGTGGAAGCTCCTAACTTATAGACCCAATATGGAGGGGTGATATTTGAGGGATCTAATTGTTGAGATTCCACTTTAACATGTTCATCAAGCTTAGGCTCAATTTTAGTGGAAAGATTGGGCATTGATGGATAAATGAGTTTAGACCAGTCTATGTTTCCAAATTGTGGATCTAGATGCACAATAAAGACTGGTTGTTTCCTTAGAGACATTTTGGTGGTTACTACCTACTCTGGTTGTGAATTTTGGTGTTAAAAAAGGTAAAGGTGAAACAAATTGAGTAGAAGAAGAAATAATTAGAGTGATGAATAGGCTGATAGCTAGAACGGGCAAAGCTATGATTGATGGGATGGATACATAAGGAATATAAACTATAGTAGTAGAGGGGGATAAGGTAAAGTGGAACTAGGTAGATTAATAGATGGGTGCGTAAAGAGGAGACCCATAAAAAGACATCAAACAAGAATAAATTTAGAAACAATTGGTGGAAGGATATTAGAAATTGTGGTTAAATACATCAAAGGAAAAAGGACTACGGGGGTTATGAGAAGATGACCCTTACCATATGGTTCCCTGGTGAGATGTGCCTTAGTTTTTGGTTATTTTAGGATTAATACCTTGGCCTGCTACAAATCCTCCTTGTCTACCTCTTGTGTTGGTGGTGTATATTATCTATCTTCCTTCGGCTTCCTTTGATATCCCTTTATTGCTTGACTAGCTTATGGAACTATTTCATATTAGGGAAGAGAAGGGGGGAATGATGCTTGGTATTGGAGATATTAAAGCAAATATTTCCTCTTCATCAAAGGAGTATAAGCATATGATCCTAACTTCTTCCCTCTATGCACTGTCTTTTCCTTGAGTCAGTTCCTTCATCATCTCTTGTTTAACTTTTATTAATTCAATCATTGATGTTTGAACTAAAAGCACTTATTACTCTTTAATTTGTGTATAGGTAGGTACCTTTTCTTATTTTTATTATTCATCCTTCCCTCCAATGAGTGGTGACTCAGCTATCAACTATTGTTGGTCCTATGGTTGGTCTTAAGCTATGAGAGGACCTTGGGGATCTTATCCCTCTCCTTTTGGTTTTTATGATGGCCTACCACTCCAAAAATTAGAAGATGTCCATCCTCTAAGAGGATAGATCCTTTACTTTGCTTTGCTAATTATGAGAGAGGGTTCAACCTATATCACCCTTACTATGTCCTTGCTCAATCTTGTAGTTTTAACCCTTTCTTGTACCTCTTCTTCATCTTTAGCATTTAGGAAGAGAAAATCATGATCCATTGGCTTGTTTTTGTAATCAAGGCCAAGGGTATGAATTTTATTATATAACTTGCCATAAGGGTCCTAATCTCTATGAGGGAGGGTAGGAAATACATATGCCTTCTTAGCATTACCCACTTCCTTGAACTACCTCCATATTATGTATTACATTCTCCCAATAGTGATGTGGGATATATGGAATGTGGCCTTCTTATTCTTTTTTAATTCCTCATCTATGCCATTCTATATTTGTTATGCTACTTTGTATAAATGAACTTAGGGAGATGAAGAGGATCCACCTTATGGCCATTGGCTATGATAATAGTGTAATCTGGTTAGAGCCAGTAGTCTCCCATATTTCTAGTAAGCATTCTATCTATGTTGGGTGAAATTTTTGCCAAAGGTCAATTATGAATGGTCATCCAGACCTGAGGGTAGAGATCCTCAGCAATATTTTATATATTTTTGACATATGAGTAGATGTGAAAAAAATTATAATAGTAAAAATTTATGTTCTTAATCATGTCTAGGTTGGGATCCCATAGGACCCTATTTTGCCTATACACCATCCCCATTACTACATCTAATAAATAAGACATCATTAATAAATTTCCTCCTAATGGCCTCTTATCTTTATGTAAGATTTGTTCTTGGAGGTCTGTGATGACCAATTATCTCAAAGCATAGGTGTGCTCCAAGGTATTTATCAAGTTAAGTAGGGGAACACACTCCAAATTCATAAATTAGATGCTTGCATAGACAAAAGTTAATTTAAAAGTACCATTCCCACATAGATCCCCATTCTGAATTAGGTGATGGGAATAGGATGCTTGACATTTTCCTTTAGAGTGAATATTTATCTAGGGGGAAGCCACCTTGATATTTCTCACTCCACATTATTGGCCTTTTTACATGTAATGAATGTATGAAAATCAAAAGTGACATCTAAGATGGGTAGACTTAAATACCTGTTAAATGTATCCACTATTATATATGTGATAACTATTTTATTATTGATGTAATGAAGGTATCCACTCTATTCTATCCTTATCCCAAATAAGATTCCTTATAATAAGTCTATGCATTGAATAACCTCCATCTTCGTAATTATGTAATGTAGGCCTTAGCATTTGAAAGGAAGCAGGTCCTTCATTAGCTATTTATCCTCAATTGAGATGTCTTATTCTAGTGCAAAGGAGTATATATTTTTCATAGCTTATCATAATGCTAAGTAATTTGGATAATGACCATCAAATACAGTGGTGTCAAACACTGTGTCCAAATACTCTATGGAATCCTTGATAGAGAACCTAGATGGTGTTAGGGATCCTTAGTATGACCTAGATGATGATGCCATGGTGGTTTAATGGATACTCGTACACTTAAAGCTTTTGGACATGACATGTATTGAAATGAATTTTTTAATAGGAAAACAATCTGATAGTAATTAGGGATTTTTGAATCATTAAAGGTTGAAGTTTACTTGAGATCTCAAAGATATAATGACTTGAACTTGGTTAGGGGCTCAATGTTAATAACTTTTTGCATTTATTTCTAATTCATGCACCATTAATCACGAACATCTATGAGCTATTCAATTTCATTCAATTTTAATTAGACCACCTTGTCCTTGTGTACATGCCATGTAATATGCCTTTTCACTTAGGGTGTCTTGGTGCTACCTTTATTCTTTTACCATGTGTCATTATGTAGTCTAGTTAAGAGAATTCAAATTTTATCTTTAGGCTAATAGACTCTGAAATGTATAATTTTCTTTAAAAATATTGGTTCAAAAATATTTTATCCCAAAGTTTCCAAAATAAAGTTTTCAATTACTAAGTATTCCTCGAGAAGATTGGTTTAGGTAAAAGTAATTACATAGAAAGTTCCTGAAGAAAAAGGTTCCAAAATGAAAGTCCCTGAAACAAAGCTTCTGGTGAAAAGTCACTAAAATTAAATTTGTCAACACAAAGCCTCCAATGAGAAAGTTTTCCCAGAGAATATTTCTAAAAAAAAGCTTATGATGAAGAGTCTGCAAAATGAAATCTATCAAAGAGAATCTTCTAAAACACATTCATTGACACAAAGTATATGACAAAAAGCCTTATGAAATGAAAATATGTTGACTAAAATAAAGTTAACAATAGACCAAACTTACTAAAGTATACCTTTAGATTAAATCCTTCTAAATCAAAATTTATTGATGAGAAAATTTCTCGAGAGGAAAACTTTCTTAAAAAAATTTCCTAACGAAGTGAAGCATCCAAAATGAAGTTGACTACGAGAAATTTTTTGAAAGAAAAACATCCAAAATGAAAGTTTCCAAAATAAAGCAAACTGAATTTCTATCATGCAAATCTATTCTTCCTATCTTTTCATTAATAGATTAGTTTAAAAAATGCTTAAAAATGGAAATAAATATGCCTCAACATGATCCAAAGTTCAAAGCATCAAGTTTCTAACAACCATCATAATCCTCAAAAACACATTAATACCCAAATAATATATTCATTATTTCCAAAAAACAAAGGGGATCCATACTTTTTAAACAAAACATATAGGGTGGGGTGTGTTGAATACAACAAATGGTGACTCATAAGGGTGAATACTCTAGAGTTTTCAAGAACCTAGAGTCTATGGTTATAAAATCTCAATATCAACCATAAATTTATCCCAAAAAAAATTATTAAATAGAAATGTAAAGAGACTCTTAATAATCCTATGCAATATACTACCTTTACTTACACCTTAGATCTTTATGTGAAAAGTGTTGTTCTTTATCTCTCATCTTGATTTTTCAGGCAAAGACATGGGGGTAAGTCATAAGTTTCACTTTAATTGGGTACTAGTTGTATAAATGGGGAGTTTGGGCATTGCTCTACTATCAACTAGACATCCATATCCCCAATAGAGATACCTTTAATCACTTATTCCTCTATTCTTTATATTTTTCATGATGCATGATACAATGATCTTATTTTATCATGTAGGATTTGAATCCCTTTTTTAATTTTCTTTTGGACTTTTGTATTATGCATTTCATTTTTAATTTTACTTTTCTTTGTTTTACTTTTTGAAAGAGGGAAGAAGGTGACCATAATGAGTTGGTCTTAGTAAAATTTTGGTTTAATCAAAATGTCCCTATTAACTCTTGCCCATGTCTATGATTGTTACCTTAAACAAGTATTAATGTTTTATGTGCATTTGATCGAAGGGGATAAGGAGAGTTTTATAAATTTGCACATAAATATGGGAGAAACTTTCACATACCTAATGAAATAATTAGATTCAAGAAATATTCATAATTAACTCTCACATTCCTTACCTAGATTAGGAATTTTGAACTACAGTATATAATACCCATTGATTTGAGTTGGATTCAAAATACCTCAAACTATATTTATTTATACCAAGATTGGCTAATCTTTGACTATCATGAAATCAAAAGGAAATTATTCTAGAAAGTAGGAAATCTACTAAAAGCAAAAGGGGATAATCTATAAAAAAATGAACTAATATAAGAAATTCAAATGACTAAGAGTAAGAAACTAACTATTGAGAAAAGATAATCTACTCTTAACTCTATCAAAATGTATGTTGTTACTCAAAGACCTTTCCAGATGAGGAATCCATGAAGTAATACTTTAAAAATTATCCAATGAATGGATATGTCAAATTATTTTTTTGAAAATCTTCTAAATGAAATGCATTATTACCCAAGATTTTTGAAATTAGATACAGTCCTATCTAAAGTGGGGTAAACTTATCATCAACTAAGTCAGAGACTTTGAATTCTTTGAATTTCACTCTCTTATCAAACCATCTCTTGACCACATCCTGATGTTTTCTGAAAAAATTTCCATACTTTATCCCTAGAGTCTTCCATTTCAATGGTATCCATCAATCTAGACTTTATTTTATCATTGGGATCCATGTATTCTTGCATAAATAGATATGTCAAAAAAAATTAGCATGATTAGGAACACTGGTTATTTTGCATAGACTAGTAGATATGGTGAAGCTTTAATGGCCTATTTTTACCTAGTTTGATCTACCCATAGTGTATATTTTAGTAAGAGGTTTCACTT
Organism: Torreya grandis; assembly: GCA_037957365.1. Taxonomy (NCBI): domain Eukaryota; kingdom Viridiplantae; phylum Streptophyta; class Pinopsida; order Cupressales; family Taxaceae; genus Torreya; species Torreya grandis. The sequence goes on along the minus strand of JARHVA010003010.1, from coordinate 1,988,438 downwards.
CCTAGATTTATCTTTAGTTGACTTCTTGATGGCATCTATGATATTCTTGTTGACTGACTCAACCAATTTTTTCCATTTTGGGTAGTGGTTGTAGTATGGTCTAATTATAATTTGATTATCATGAGCCCATTTAGTGAACTCAATTGATTAAAATGTTATCCCATTATCATAAACCAAAGAGATAGGGGTGCCAAACCTGGTTGTGATATGTTATTCAAGAAAACTTATCACATCTTAGGATCTAGAGTTCTTGGTGGCTGCAACCTTAGTCCATCTAGTGCAATAATCTATAGCTATAAGCACAAATTTATGTCCAACTGAGGAATTTGGGTTTATAAAACTTATGAAGTCTAAGCCTTATTGGGTGAATGACCTACCTTCAATCATAAGTTGTAATGACATTGTTGCGTTTACCTCTTTTTTTCCAAAACTTGGCATTCATAATATGTTCTCATGTGGAAGTGAGCATATATAAATACCATCAGCCACTAATAACCCATTTTGAGTATTTTATGGGTTGTAGTATTATTGGATGGATGATCACTACCTATCTTTTGATGTATATTTTCTAATATTTACTGAGCTTCTCCATGTGACACACATCTTAGATAAATAACTTCCTAAGTATTTCTATAAAAGAATCCCTTCTTAATCATATAATGAGTAGTCTTGAGCCTTAAAGTTCTATTTTATCTCTTTTGATTTCCTAGGGGCATGTTCCAATGAGTAGAAACTAAATAATACCCAAATACTAATCATATTTAGAGACATGTGTCTGGTATACCTCTTCAATTTGATGCATGGGTTGGGTTCAACCATTAATTAAACAATTCCTTATCCTCTAATGACCTTGGTAAGTTTAATTTCAATATCAAATCCTTGTAATTTTTCCATCTATTTACCTCTACACTACCCCAATTCATTTTATCCTAGCATAATCTTGACAATAAGGTCCATCACTATGCTAATGGTCTTATTCTAGATGATGTAGTTCCTAGATTTATTTACTACTTTGATGAGAGCAAATATTTGTTTGTTGATCAAGGAATACTTAAGCTTTTCATATTTCAAGTTAGTACTCATAAATTCAATAAGATGCTTGATTTATTCCCTCTTCTACATAATTATGGCAATAATAGTACATTATGAAGTGAATGAGTATAATAAAAAAGTCTTTATTAAAATTAGGGCTTATTAGTATGGGGGATTGTGAAATAGCTTTTTTTATGTCTTGGAAGGATTTATTAGTTTTAGGTATCCATTCCACTTTGACATTTTATTTGAGCATTATGTTTAGGAGTCTAACAATATCTACAAATCTTGATATAAATTTCCTTAAAAAATTTATCTTTCTAAAGAAGGATTTGAGCTCCTTTTTGTTATTTGTAAATATTATTTTTGAAAATCCTAGATCCTATATGGGTTAATAGTGATTCCATCCTTATTAATAATGTGTCCTATCTTCTTACCTTTGATAACATTGAATATACTCTTCTTGGGGTTAAGTGATACCCCAAACTTCCTGCATCTTTCAAAAATAGACTAAAGATGGTCAACATGATCAGCTTTATTTTTAGAAAAAATAGTAAAATCATATATATATATATATATATATATATATAGATATATATATATATATAATTATAAACTTCCTTATTATTCTTTGCAATGCATGATTCATTTCTCTCTAAAAACTATCTCTAGCATTGATCAACCCAAATGGCATTCACTTATATGCATATGTTCCCCATTTTGTAGTGAATGATGTTTTCATCCTATCCTTTGATTTGATGATTGTAACCTAAAAATCCATCCAAGAAAGACATCATTTTAGAGCCAGTCACAATTTGTATTACATCATATAAGGAAGGAAAAGGATAATTTTCCTTCTCCAAAGCTTTATTCAAATTCCTATAGTTGATGCAAAATCTGATCTCTCCACTCTTTTTTCTAATCAGAACTAGATTGACCACCCAAATTGAATGTCTAATAGGAAAAACTATTCTATCACTTAACAACTTTTCCCCTTTTTTCTAAATTAGTAGTTCTAAGATAAGATTAACCAGCCTCTACCTTTACCTAAATGTTTTATGATCATTCTTGAGTGGAATCATATGGGTGATGACTCTAGGATTGAATATACTTAAGCCATCATAGGTCCATGCAATTACTAATTTATACCTGATAATTAGATCCTTAACCCTTTACCTTTCTTATGGTGTGTAGATTAAACTAATATTAATGAGGTGTGCATTCCTTTCATCACCAAAAATTTATGAACTTAATTTAGATTCATTAACCTTGAGCTACCTTTGTGATTGGGATTAAGGGTCTATATCGAAGGTCCTTTCCAAGGTGACTGTTCCCAATGGATAACACCTTCTTCATCCATTTATTCATGGAAACTATGGTTTATTTCTTCATCATTAATTATTTGATATTTGAATTATCTTGAATTTGTTAGAAAATAGATAATTTACTAGTTATCATCAAACACTTGAAAAATTTCAACATTGTCTAGTACTGAATGACATAGTACCAATTCAATGGAGAACTTCTAGATTTTTTACTCCTGTAAGGGTGCCAAATTCATTGTTAAAGTGGCTAGTGAATCGGTGGCTCCATTTTGTTCTCTTAGGATAGATACTATGTCTAAAGCTTCAAATGATTGAATTAAATCACAGGCTCTATTCTTGTATTTATTAAAATATGATAATTTACATTGATATTTATATTTGACCTGGTTAACAATGAGTTAAAAATATTTTTATACCATAAATTATTTGACATTGTTCTTGAGGACAAATAGTAATCCCAGAATCAGGGCTTCATATTATACTATGTTTTTAATGCATGAGAATTAGAGCCTATATGATGCAAATAATTTCTCCTTACAGATTGATCATCTCGATATTGAGACTTGGTCCTTTCTTGGATCTTTTATATCAAAATGGAGGGTCCATAATTGGGAAGGGCCCTAAATTTATTTTGGTATTTCATGCTTCATGTAAAAGGTGTAAATTCCAAGACTAAGAGATTTATAATTTACCTCTTCATTGTTATTATTGTACTCCATAATAGGATGCTTCATATTAGGCTCTCAATTGATCTTGATCTAGTTGCTTATAAATCTCCAAGGTAGATAGATATGTGAAAAGTACATAGAAAGATATCCATTTAACATTTTTAACCAATCTCTACTCAATAATAACCCATACCCTTCAGGAATATCCACTACCAAGATGTCAATAATCATCTGTACTCTAGGTTTTGAGGTAACATGAATCCTCACATCTTTAATCTCTTCTAATATAGACACTATTATTTTATCTATCTATGACACAATCATATTGGATGGCTTTGGTCTTAAACCAAGCTTTTGACAAATCGAATTTGGCATTACTATTATTGAAGCTCTAGAATCTACCAAGTAATTGTGTATATTCTTTCTAAATGCCCAAATGGTCAGTAAGAAAGGTGGAACTTTAGGCTTGTTTTTATATATAACATTCATGTTGGATATCTTGGACTTTTATGTAATAGACTTACTTGTGATGTATTTCCATAAGAGTTCCTTTTGCTCTATGATTGGTGCTATTTCATTTTTGAGTGATGCTGGCCTTAATTTTTTTTCATATCCTCAAAAATATTGTATCCTCCTTTATTTTATTCTTCTCTATGATGAGTTTGATCATTCCCTTTTGAGGGAGGAGGATTATTGTTAACTTTTGGATTTGAAGGGATAACCATACTATTAGGAGTAAAAGTAGAATATGGCTGCATGTTCCTCAAGTTATAATTATTCTTGTTGAACTATTAGAATGATTGCTCTTCATCAGAATTGTCCATTGGGATATTTTCATATTCATTAGGGAAGGAGGACTCAAAAGTCTCAAAGAATATAGCTAAACTAGAAGGGATAGATTCTTAAGGGAGATTTGGAGGTTTCATCATTTGATCTTGTCTAATAATCTCTATTTAGAATATTTTAAAGGATACTTATAACTCTATATATTTAAACTCTTCAAGTTGAGATTTATTATTGACCTTGCACCAATTGGGCAAAGTTGTTTCCATAATACTAGTTTTTGGTATATTATTAGATTGTTATTTTTCTGCATTATTAGTGGGCCTGTTGAAAGGCTTGTATCTTGGAAAGATAGAATTTTTATTTCAATTATGATTATTGGTATTTTCCATCCTATTATGAATATTCATTAAATCATTTCTCAACTTCTTAACCATTCTTTGTATAGAACCAATTCAACTTTGTTGGAGTTAGAACCTTGAGTGACTATTGTGTTGGTGTGAGCCTAATATTGATTCGGCTTATGGCTATTCATTTGTATATGATTGTTTAAGAAATAATAATTATGATTTGTAGTATATTGCATCATGGGAGGTAGAGTGTGTAATTGATTCTAATTGAATGCATGGGTGTTCTAATTTGTGCATGGAATTATGTTCAAATATGGAAGTCCATTATTGAATGTTTGACCTCCTAGATTATGAGGGATAAGCTTTGGATTGAGTTAATTTTCAATGTTGATAGCTCCTTGGAGTGTCAAATCTATAGTATAGGCCATTAAATCTCTTCATTAGAACACTAAAATAATAAGATCTAGGGCATTCTTATATATCTTGAGTGGTAGATTCACATCTAGCTTATATGTGGCATTTAATTAAGTGTGCATATTATATAATATTGCATTAAAGGCTTAGATATACTCGATAGTTTCCCTTTTCATGTTGATAAAGAGTTGATATACTAGACATGATTTATTTGTCCAAATTATGCAAAGAATGTATTTTGACACTTATTCCATGAGGTGATGGAATTTTCCTACAAATTGAGATATTAATCATAAGAAGAATCTTTTAGAGTAAATGGAAAAATCCTACATACAACATCCTCATGGGTAACATTCATTAATCTTAAGGAGACCTAGAAATATTTGATATGTTCTTTATTCATACTCCCACTTGAAGGGGAGAAGGTAGGTAAATATTTTTCTAGATACTTTGGTAGATCATGTTGGTCCCAAAGGATGGTAATGGTGAATCTAATTAACTAGGTTTGAGCCATATGAAGGTTAATAGATATTAAATTTATTATAGGGGAAGGTGTTCAAACTCTACGTATCTCAGGGATGACAGGTATGGGTCTAAGCCTCTTAGAATTTGACAATGTTGAAACCAAAAGGCTAGTTTAGGTCCTAAACCTTGTTAATCTCCCAGGTGTATCCATAATGATGGGCCCCCTATTTATTGGGAAAACACATAATTGTGCCCTCATTCTAATGACATATTTTTATTTTATTGATGTCAGTTTTATGAACACTTAAGAGAGTTTTAAATGAGGTAACCTCTAATGTTTTGTGTTTTCTATGGAACTAGATTCCACTCCCAAGCACAAGTTACAAGTATGTGATTAAAACAATCAGATGGTGGAATATCAAGTTGAGCCTATGGGTTGTTTGACTAGGCTTGTAGGTGGATGCGTGGATTCTAATAAAATGATAAATCACTAGGCAAGTTGGATTGGTGGAAGACTATCCTATGGTGGGCAGACTTTAAAAAAAACTCAAAAGGAAGGGAGGATAAGGTAGAAAATAAGGTTCTATGTCTTTTAAATGGAATTTCTAAGTCTATTTATTTGGTGGAAAAGTATCTCAAAAACCAATGTTTAACGTTTGTATCTTTTTCACACTCATGAATAAACATAGTTAGACGTATAAGATAATTTGTTATAAGATGCTCAATGGTCTCAACTAAAGGTTGCTCATCTTCAGGTTGTTGCATACCTTTATATGAAAGATTATAGTTTGGACTATGAAGTTATATAGGGTAGTTGTGGCTCACTCCTAGAAGACTATATCAAATTAGATACCTCTACACACCTTGGATTATCGATTCAACTTGTACTAACCATCTAAATCGATGAAATCTATCAATATTCAATAACTATTACACATCTAAGAATAATATTCATTAATAAAATAATAAAATTCATCTATAACATTGGCCTACATTAGAATTATTAAATCAATACAAACAAAGAAAACTTCAAATTGATTAACACAAAGAAAGAATAAGAAACAAAAAACACAGTTGCATGATAATCAATTTCTTGATTTCTTCATGTCTTTTCATCCAAAACTTAAACCCTTTGAAAAGAAGGTTCTACATGTATATAAAGAACTTGGGGAAGGGATCACAACATCTTCCATGTTTAGAATACTTTGTTTACATCTTAAAAGACTATTTAATAAGTCTTAGTAATAGGTTCATAACTTATAGATATCTCAATCATGTAACATGTGCATGTTGTCAAAAATTATCCATTTAATTACAATATAAATGCAATTAGGACTTAACTATTCAGTTATAACCACTACATAAAAAAACTATATAAAATTAGACTTCATGATAAATTGGCTCTTTCTTAATGTGTCTCAAAATTATCATCAAAACTATAGTTGTACTTGTGTTTAATGATGTGGTGATTGGATTTATACTTAGAGATGCACTTGTTGATTGAGTTGTTGTTACCATGGGAGCTATAGTATGATGTGGCACTGATGTGGTTATAGTTTTTGTTTATATATATTGAGTTTGTGGAGTAGAACTAGTAGGTGGTATTTTTTAGGTTGCCTTATTCTTAGCATCTATCTCCTAGTAGTGCTTATATGCCTTAATGTGTTGTGATCAAATTAGGTTCATATCTAGAAGATGTATCCTATTCACCTTGGTTGTCTATTTCATTAACTTAGCATGTCCTATCTTGGTGGCTCTAACTCCAACCTAGAAAAATTCTAATTTTATCACTTTTTTCTTGATTACACTCAATTTGGATTCAATGTATTCTAATATTAGACTGTGTAGACTTTATTTGAATCCATTAGAGGCTTTCTTAATCATTTGATCAAATGTATCCTGGGTCACAAAGTTCCCTTTGTTGTCTTGAATTATTATCAATTCTAGCTCTATCAAAATTTACTTGGCGTACTTCTCTTGTTCCATAATTTATTCACAAGAGCTTCAAAGGATGATACCCAATATGGGGCCTCCTATGTTCTTATTAAAGCTAAATTCAAATCATTTGATGCCTCTCATTGGGTCATCAAGTCCATGTGGCTAAATTCCTTATTTTGGGTATACAACACTAAGAAATTCATCTTATTCTCATCCTCTCTAATACTTTTGAATAATATGGTTATATAATTAACATGGGGATCCAAATTAACCCTAAAAGAGTTAATAGAATCTATAATTTCATACAACTTAAGTGGTTGATTTTACACATCCTACTCAATACCTTGGGGATCTTGAATTCCCTATTGTTTCTCCCTAAGAGTTTCTAACTCCTATTCGATCTCTTGTCTATCCATTTTGGTTCCCTTATTTATAGCTAAGATTACCTTTGTATGGGTCTCTATTTATGACTTGAGGTCCTCAATATATGGGGACTAACCCTTTTGCATGTTTTATCTCTTACCAAGGGAATATACCTCTTCCCTTTCCTCCATGATTAAAGTTATACCTGAGCTATTCTCTATTCTCCTCTTACTTACCCATTGTAATGATGTTATATCCTTATAAAATAGTGATCTCACCATTAGAAGTTTAGTGGTATTCAAATTAGGCCTCTTAGAGGTTGAGGCTCCTAACTCTTTGGCCTGATTTTTAAGAGTGAGCTTTGAGGGATCTAATGGATGAGCTTACACTTGCACATATTCTTAAAACTTAAGATTGGGCTTAGTTTAAGTATAAGTATTGGGAATTCATGGAAAAATTATTTTAGACCAGTCTATGTTTCCAAATTATGACATTAAATGCACAATAAAGACTAGTTGATTCCTTGGATCCCTTTTAATGATTACTAATATGGTTATGGATGTTGGTATTGAAGAAGGAAAAAGTGAAACTAATTATTTATAAGTAGAAATAATTAGAGTGATGGATTGGCTGATAGCTATAATAGATAGAGATATGGTTGATATGATGGATACTGAAGGAATATAAACTATAGTAGAAAAGGGTGGAGTAGGTGAAGTGGCATTAGGTAGATTAACAGATGGGTGCATAAAGAGGAGACCCATATAAAGTGACCAAATAAGAATGAATGTATAAAAAACTGATGGCAAGATGGTAGAAACTATGGGTAAAGACAACAAAGGAAAAAGGCTTAAGGGGGATGTGAGAAGAGGACCCTTACCAGATGGTTCCCCAGTGAGAGGTGCCTTAGCCTTAAATGCTTATAGGATTAATAGATTGGCCTTATGAAACTCCTCATCTACCTCTTGTGTTTGTGAGGTCTAAGGTCTATCTCCCTTATGCTTCTTTTAATATCACTATGTTGTGTGAACAACTCATGGAACTATCACCTCTTGGGGAAGAGAAGGGGGAATGGTGTTGGGTGTTGGGGCTATTGAATCCAATCTTGCCTCTTCATCAAAGGAGTATAATCATATGATCCTAACTTCTTCCCTCTATGCAATAATTTTCCTTGAGTTAGCTCCTCTGTTATCTCTTGTTTAACCTTTATTAATTCAATCATTATTGTTTGTACTAGAATAACTTATTCCTATTTAATTTAAGTAGAGTTAGGCACATCTTCTTCTTATTTTTGTTCATCCTACCCTCCAATGAGTGGTGCCTCACCTATCAACTATTATTGGTCCTATGGTTGGTCTTGAGCCATGAGAGGACCTTGGGGATCTTGTCCCTCTCCTTCTAGTTGTTGTGATGGCCTACCACTCCAAAAATTGGAAGACATCAATCCTCCAAGAGGAGGGATCTTGAACTTTGTTTTTTTTAGTGTGAGAAAGGGTTTAACTTGTATCACCCTCAATAGTTCCTAGGTCAACCTTGCAGTTTTGGCCCTTTATTTCACCTTTTCATCATCATTAGCATTTAAGAACAAAAAATCATGATCCATTGGCTCATGTTTGTAAGCGAGGACAAGGGTATGAATTTTATTTTAGACCTTTCCATGAGATTCCCAATCTCTATGAGGGAGGAGAGGCAATGCATATGCCTTCATAACATTACCCACTTCCTTGAATTGGCTCCATATTGTGTATTTCAGTATCCCAATAGTGATTTGATAGCCATAAAATGTGGCCTTCTTATTTTTTGTTAATTAATCATTAATTCCATTCAATATTTAGTATATAATTTTATTCTCAACTAATTTATGTAGAATGAACTTAAGGATATGAATATGACCCACTTTGTGGCAAGTGACCATGATAATAGTGTGATCTAGGTAGATCCAATAGTCTCCCATATTATTTATAAGCATTTTGTCTATGTTGGGTGAAATTATTACCAAAAGCTAACCTTGGATGGTCATCCAAAACTAAGGGTAGAGATCCTCATAAATATTTACTATGTTTCTGACATGAGTAGATGTGCACAAAACTATAATAGTCACAAATTCTATTCTGAACCACGTTTAGGTTTGGATCCCATAGGACTCCATTAAGCCTATACACCATCCCCATGACTGTGTCTAATAAATAAGACATCATGTATAAATTTCATCCCAATGGTCTCTTATCTTTGTGTAAGATTTATTCTTAGAGGCATGCACTAATCACTTATCCCAAAGTATAGGTGTGTTTTGAGGTACTTATAAATTTGAGTAAAGGAACCCACTCCAAATGTAGAAAGTATATTCCTTCATGGACAAAAATTTGATTTATTGATGCCATTCCCACATGGATCTATATTCTAAATTAGGTTTTACGAATAGGATTATTGACATGTTCCTTCAAAGTGAAATTTTATCCAAGGAGAATTCATCTTGATAGTGTTCATCTATATTATTGGCCTTTATACATGTAATTATAATATGTAAATTAAATGTGAAATTTGATATGGGTAGACTCAATTACCTTTTAAATTTGCCCTCTACTATATATGTAACAACTATGTTATTGTCAACATAATGAAGGTATCCACCATCTGCTATATATCCCTTGAAGAAGAGGCCTCATAGTAAGTCTATGCATGGTATAACCTTTGGCTTCATAGTAGTGTAATAAATGGATTAATGTTTGAAAGGAATCATGTCCTTCACTAGTTGATTATCCTCAAATGAGATGTCTTCTTTGAGTACAAAGGAGTCTATATTTTCCATAACTTCTCATAATACTAAGTAACTTGGATAATGACCATCAAACACTGTCCAAATACTCCATGGAATCCTTGATAGAGAACCTAGATGATGTTGGGGATCCTTTGTATGACTTGGATGATAATACCATGGTGGTTTAATAGATATTGGTATGCTTAAAGATTTTAGAAATGGCATGTATTGAACTAAATTTTTTGAATAAAAAATCACTCAAATATAAATTAGAGATTTTGGGATCACTTAACGTTGAATTTTACTTGATCTCTTGAAGATCGAATGATGTGAACTTGGATGGGGGATAAATGTTAATAACTTTATTCATTGATTTCTAGTTTGTGCATTAGTAATCACCAATGTCTAAAATATTGTCACCTTTAATAAAATTTGAATTTGACAACCATTTCCTAATGTACATGTCATGTAGGATGCCTTGTCACTTAGGGTACCATAGTGTTACCTTTCATCTTTTTTCATGTGTCATTATGTAATCCAGTCAAGACAAGTCAAACTTTATCTTTGGGTCAATAGACTTTGAAATGTATAATTTTCTTCAAAAATATTGGTTCCTAAATATTTTATCCTAAAGTTTCCTCAAAAAAATTTGATGACTAAGTACTCCTCAGGAAGATTGGTTTGGTTAAAATTAGTTTCACAAAAATTTCTCGAAGAGAAAGCTTTTGAAATGAAATTCCTTGAAATAAATCTTTTGATGAAAATTATTTGAAATTAATGTTATTGACACAAAGCCTCTGATGATAAAGTTTCCAAAGAGAATATTTTTGACACAAAGCTTCTGATGCAGAGTCTCTAAAATGAAATTTACCAAAGAGAATATTTTGAAACACATTCACCAACACAAAGTCTTTCAACAGAAAGCCTTTCAAAATGAAAATCTATCAACCAAAATAAATTTTTTGATAGACCAAACTTATCGAAGTAGACCTTTTGATGAAATTCTTCCAAAGAAAAAGTAGCTGATGAGAAAAGTTCACAAAGGGAATTTTTTTTCAAAAAAAATTCTCAATGAAGTCAAGCATATAAAATGAAGTTACTGATGATAAATTTTTTGAAAGGAAAACTTCTAAAATGAAAGTTGTTAAATTAAAGCAAGCTAATTTCCTATCATGAAAAGCCATTCTTCTCATATTTTTATTAATAGGTTAGTTTGATAAAGTGCTTCAAAATGGAAATAAATATTCCTTAACATGATCCAACATTCAAATCATCAAGTTTATAGCAACCATCATAATCCCAAAAAACACATATATACTCAAATAAGATATTCATTATTTCCAAAAAACAAATGAGGTCCCCCCTTTTCAAAGAAAAATATAGGGTGGAGTGTGTTGAATATAATAGAAACAATATTAAATTCCTAATTATAGCCAATAATATAACATCAAATTCAAAACACAATTTAAAAACAAAATTATTAAAAAGTACATTTTATTTATTTCTTAACTTGTCAATCCTATAACTTTTTAGTCTACTTTTACATCCATTTATGTTTTTTCATTTTTTTATGTATTTAAGGGAAAATATTCATATTTTTCAATTTGCAAATATGTATTAAATTTATAAGATCACAATTTTAATTTATCATGAATCTGAGTCTTTCAAATCATAGAGACAACATCAGTTTTTTTGTTCCAACTAAACCCATGTAGAGAGATGATTGGAAAACCAACATATACACAAATAATATAGTATAAGTAACAAAATAAAAAAATAATAATTAATTAATTACAAATTAAAATTTTTTACTCACATATTCAATTGTTAAAAAAATAATTGATATTGAAGTAAAAAAAATAATGACTATTACAATAAATGTTAATATGGAATTACATGTACCAAAATATTTTCAAATTTAAGTTCATATCAATAAAATAAATATACATGACTCAAATTAAAACTAAATAAACTTGAATTTCCTTTCAAAATAAAAATAACAACTTGTTGGGGCCATATTATTCATTTTTTTGTATTTATTGGTAATATTCACAATGAAGAGGTACCCGCCCTCACCATTTTTTAGTATATAAGATATGCTTCAAATGTAATACACCACTTTAAAAAATTTTAATTCCCCTCTTATTGAGCCACTTTCCCTAGTGAAATTTAATGTCTCTGTCATGTTTGGCGACCCTAGTGTGTAAAAACAAAATTGAATTTTTTTCTTTACTTGTGCAAATGATTAAACACTTTCATTTAAGTTAGGTTTTAGATAAATTTAAATTAACTAAGTTTAATATTATATTATATATTTTAAAATGATTTATACTAAATTTTTTAAAAATAATTAAAAAAATGAAAATAAAAGAGTTCATAGGCCTTGTAGGAAGGGTTTGAGTTCTAACTAGTTGGTTTGTTATAGTACTTAGATACCTAACTTAGGTTAGGTGAGTTTACATAACTAGTTAGAGTGTGTAAGTAATTTTATAAGAAACATAATTAAGTTGTAAGAAGCCCATATGTGCATGTAAAGAATTAAATATATGTGTAATAAAGTGGGTTTACTTATTAAAGTAACATCACATGGTACATGTAAGATAATTTAATAATTTTGTACAAAATTATTGGGTCTTATAATGAAAATCAATGAATTGTAAGAAATATGTAAGTGTGGTTTTACTTGGGCAAGTATACCTAAATTCCCTTTATATTGAAAAGCATTTATGGGTGGGGGTAATTAAATTCCTTGTGATAAGGTTACTTCCCTCCATTAATAATATTCTATGAAGTCTTGTGGAAAAAATATTATTTAATCTCCCACCAATGACTCATTTTGGGGGTTGACTAGCCATGGTTAGGAATTTATTGGAAGGGGGAGGTTTGGATATAGAGTGGGATATATTCTTAGAATTTTAGAGGTTTGGGTGTTACTTGTAAAGTGGTGAAAAAGAGATAGGATCCACTACTTGAACTTTGTTTTATCATGTAATTTTATAGTAAAAAGAGTTAGCACTATTCTCACTTTTGATAAGTAATTAGTATAAAAAGAGAAGTAATTTATAATAGTTTTTAAATATAGAAATGGGATTAAACATGTTGTAATTATAATTTAAATATTTATTATTTTTAATTTTATCTAGAGAGAGAGAGAGAGAGAGAGAGAGATTTTATTTTTAAAAATAAAATAGATATAATATAAAAATGCTCATTATATAAGATATATGCATTAAAAAATAATTTAAAAAATGAAAGGGTGGGGGACCCACCAAGGATCCAATTGTTTTTCATATCCCCACCTTTCCACTGACACACCCCCCACATCATCCCCCTAGTATTTTAATACATATGGAGGATATGAAAATGAATATTGTCCCAATATTATGACTTTTATGGTAGGCATTGGGCAGTCTCATCATCATTATCAGAATGTTGTTATGAGCCTTGTGTAAAATAGTTTTGAGTCAATCTATTTTTTTGGTATCTTTTTTTTTATGTGTGTGCACATACTTGTGTTCATGTGTGTGTTTAGTCATTCCTTTTAAATATATGAATATTATAATCATATTCATAATTACATTTAATAAAAATATGTTATTTATTATCATATTCACAATTTTTTTATTTAAATTAACACTATCTTCATAATTATATTCAATTTATATGAATATTTTACACTTATTGAAAAGAGCCTATCAACCTAGACTAATAAACACACAATTTCACAAAATAATATATATACATATATATGTAATATTAAACTAATTTTTGTGTGATGTGTGTGTGTGTGTGTGTGTGTGTGTGTGTGTGTGTGTGTGTGTGTGTGTGTGTGTGTGTGTGTGTGTGTGTGTGTGTGTGTGTGTGTGTGTGTGTGTGTGTGTGTGTGTGTGTGTGTGTGTGTGTGTGTGTGTGTGTGATGTATATATCCTCTTTCTTCATCATAACACCAAAATCTAAACTTTCACCTACAGGGAAGTAGTAAACTAGAATTTTCAAACACAAAATCATATGAGACATTAAAACCACTTGATAGTTGCATTAGAGTCACAATATAAGGGTGGAGTCTTAGTAATCCATTTTTTAGGGTCACTTTTCCACTTATTCTAAGCTTCACCAATTTAAATTTAATTCAATGTTTTGAACCTCATAATCTTATTCTAAATACTTTGTACCCTTTTAAATTCTTTTAAACTAATGTTCAAGTTTTAGAGGAAGGTATATCACAACTAAAATTATACACTATAGCACAAAGGCAAACTTCATTATTTAGTGAAGTATCTATTCATATAACTCATCTAGATAAGTTAATTTCACTTAAAATAAACCTTAGTTTTATCACAAAAATTATAATCACCCATGTATTTTTTAAACTAAAAGCAAATCTAGAAGACAACTATGAGACTCAAGTGGAACCCATGTGATATTTGAACAAATACTATTTTTTTTAATAAATCAAAGGATCCAAATTATATTAATCAATTTTAAACCCTCATTATATTGTGATTTAATTTCATGAAGCATATAACTTTTAATTCTTCCAATCAAATAAGTTTTTAGTGCTTTACCGTTGATTCTCAACCTTGTAAAACCTATTTAGAACTTGATGAAACTAAATATCTAAAATAAAATATATATATATGAGACTTGAAAAAAATTAATTTATATGTGAAATATCATTTCTACATTTAAATAAATTTTGTTCCCAATGGTTAAAATTATTTTGAGCCAATTTTGGAAGGATTTTTCATAATAAGATTTTTGGTACTTTCCTATGTCTATAAATTCAATCTGGAGTGCAATTTAATTAAATATACAGAGGTTAAATTTATCTAATATAATATTTGAAACACATTTAAATTGTCTTAATTTACTATTTTAATAAATAATTAGTTTTATTCTTGGATATTTTAATTAAATTTGGATGGTTTTTAAATTACTTTCACAAAAGGAAATTTGCTTAGAATTTTTTTGTTGTCAAAACCATTTAAATATGATATGTAAATATTCAATTTAATTACACATAAATATAATCTAAGGCTTAAAATTTACTCTCTCTAAATTAATAAACATGTTTAAACTATCTCAGAAAATATTACTTCTTCCACATTTTTTTAGGGTGTTTCTAAACCATTTTGTAAACTAAAAATGAGAGTAAAACTAATGTGTTTAAATCATTGTTTTCTGGTGTGATTAATTATTGTTCTTTCCTATATAATACATATAGGCAACTTCATTTTGATTTTTAGTGTCAAATGTAATTTGGATCCATATATTTAATCCACTAGCATTCTCATCTAATTATTGGATGTCATTTCTCTAGCCCTTTTCTACCTAGAAATAGTAGTGTTAAGGCTAAGTGAATGAATCGTTATTGTGTGAATTATATTATTAAAACATAATAAAATTATCCAATGGATACTATATAATTTTATATCCTTATTGATACTTAAATATCCCTAGATTTAATTAAATACCTTAAACATGATTCTTGCTTTATCAAAATTAGAGATTAAGAGGTGTTGATCTAATTAAGATAAACTATGAAGTAAATTAGAATTTGTAAGATATAAAACAAATACACATGATTGATTTATAACTTACTATTTTAAATATATGTTAAAATTAAATATTAAAAATAAATTGATGTATTAATTATAACATGGTTCTATAGGACTGTAATAATGACTATAGGGTTATGTAAGGGTGATGTGAATCAAGAACACAATTATGCATTATTATAGGACAAGGCCACGATTTTTGGAATAAGTTAGATTACATCATTATCTATAATATTCACCAAAATAATTTAGGTTTTATGCCCTCCATGTGAATTATATCATATATACTTTCACTTGTAGATCATGTGTGTATATTTAGATACTTCAAATTCATTGTGGGACCTGTTATATGCCTTATTAGTCACTTGAAACACTAGCTTAATGATAAGAGGGATAAACATTGTGAAAAGAGGGAAATAATTAAGGGGATGGGGTTTTTATTAACCTCAACATCATTTTTTCTAAGAGATACCTACATATAATACTTAGAAGAGGGATCAAAATCTATGTATTTCTCCATTATACAATGGTGTGTGTATAATATTGGTGAATTGATATAAGTTGGTGCAATATTGGTGTAATTGTGTGTTTTAATAATTAATTGATACCTTTTTTTCATATCCAAACCTATATTAGGGATACTTGGGTTTTATGGACTCAAAATTGGTAAGAATAAATACTTTCATCTCAATGTGTAGTTATATAATTATATCATTTATCATAGTGGTAGCCTCTTGCGATTTAGTGAACAAAAGGGTAGAAATGTGTTTATATAGTGTAATTTTTGGGATTTCCTTGAATTAAGTTTGTAAAATGTTTGGTATGACCATTGGAATGATTTTAAATTTGGATAGTTAGATGGATGATGAAAGTGGTAGATTCAAACATGACTATCTTATGGGATTATCTTAAAGGACTAGTTTCATATGAGGAATAGAGATTGTTAAACTAGTAGTATAAATCATTCAAATAATAAGTTTATGCTATTTGTAATGAATAATAGGGTTATTCAATATTATATTTACCAAAATGTATAAGGTCATCCAAATATAGAAGTAGAGGACTATCGTTTTAGAACCATGGAATTTTGCATAGATTAAGGGTGCATAAGGAGTAGACATAAGTGCACTGTTATAGAATTACATGTTAATTTTAGTGACTATATTTATTTCCCCCTCCTATTTTTATTATATTAATTCAATATAATTAAATTGATAGAGTAAAATGAAGATTTTATACCTATGTTTACCTATAAATAAGGTTTTTGAATGTAGTCACATAATGAATTTTGCTTCATGCAATCTTGAAATGAAACATGTATAAATTTTTCTTTACTTAGGATAAAAATATGAAAGTAAATATAAGAAACTTATTGATTAAATAATAAGGAACAAATTCACCTTCTCATGTATGTGAACCTTTGGGTTTTCCTAGTGCAAAATTTGGTGACTAGAGAGGGTGGAACCCTTGGAGAATTTCTTCATTGAAACACTTTGATTGGACTGTTCATGCCATAGTCCTCATTGGTAAATATAAATTTTGCTTAAAAACTCAATATGCACTTGAATTAATCATCACACAACTCAAGGTAGTATATCAGTTCAAATCCTTTTATGAATTCCAATTGATCATTCAAATACAAAATTGATGTAAAAAGTTGAATCAACCATTTCAGATGGAATAATATTCCTTAAAATTTAAAAATTATGAAATACCTATTGAAAAAATAGTGTGAAAATTATATGTATTAACTATGGTGTATAAAACATAGATAATGAGATGAATTTCCATTATTTCTATAGAAACTAGTGCAAAAGTGAGTAAGAAAGTGACCACATGTCATACACATGACCCCAATATGATATCTAAGTACAGTATTTTTTATAACTGAGTAATATCAAATTAATCTTTGAGAAAAACCTATAACACATGAAATGTATGATTCCCCCAATCTAAGCAAAATCTGTGATAATATTTTGTTAAAAACTAAAATTATTTTTGGTAACCATTAAAATTATTTTATAGATTGAGTATGATTCTTAGAATTCTGGAAAATATTGTTCTTGATTTATAAGATGAAAGCACACTATTTTGGACAATGTTGATTTGTGCCATTATTTAAATAGTGTGGTGTTGTCTAAATGAGCTTTATAGGAAAAAAAAGAGTATCCATTGTGATCAATTAAACAAGTATTGTTATTTTTTATTTGTGAAGTAGATTGTTGCAGCTTAGTCTCTAAGACAAACCACTTTTTATGCCCCATATTTTGATGCAAGTTGTGAATATTTTTCAATAACGTAGCTTAAAATATAAAAAATGGAAACTAATTTTACATAAATATTTAAATTTTGAATAATAATGATAACATTTGAAATCATCGCATCATATTGATAATTTGAGCAATATAGGAATGTATGATACATGTAAACCCAGGCATACATAGTTTTATTTTTAGATAGATGTTAGAATTAGGGATTCACTAAATTATGATCAAATACTGAGTACTTAAAATTGATATAGAACTATGCATGGAAGATGAATGATATCCATCATTGCATCAAAAACCTAGGGATATGTATGATATATATTATGGCATCATAAACTAAGAAAACAATAAAAAACAAGAGTCATGGTTATGATACATAAATAAAAAAGCACATGTAAAATCACATAAAATACATATGCAGGATAAAGGGACACATTCAAGGGACATGTTCAAATGTCACTCACATGCATAAAAACACACAGTAAGGCTTAGATTTGAGACAAGGACATACTCAAATGTCCATAATCTAGAGAAATGAATATAGACAAACCATGAAATAGAGAATAAAACATGATAAACATGCATGAATAATTTAAATTGATGAAAAAAATAGATTTAAAAAAATGGTGTATTCATAAACTTAGGTATCTAATGAGATAGAAATGACAAAAAAAGTGATAAAAATAATGAAATATTCACACAATATATTTTATTGTAGAAGGAAAAAAATGGATAGTCATAGAGTGATAAAAACTTATGTAAAAAGGTGTCGTTAGTGAGCTTGTTATGATGGAAACAAGTTGTAGAATTCTTATGACTATTTTTAATCTAAGAAATTAGAGATTTCTTTCACTAGGATGAGTCCACTAGAATGGGATAACAATGTAGTGTGTTACTATTTCAATTAGTGTAGTTTTATCTATGTAAATTTTTAGGGTCTAAGATAGAAATGTCAAAAAAAGTGACAAAAATAATGAAATATTCACACAATATATTTTATTGTAGTAGGAACAAAATGGATAGTTGTAGAGTCATAAAAACCTATGTAAAAAGGTTCCCTTAGTGAGTTTATTATGGTGTAAACAAATTGCAAAAAAATTATGACTTTTTTTAATCTAATAAATTAGATTTTGTTTTCACTAGGATGAGTCCACTAGAATGGGATAACAATGTAGTGTGTTACTATTTAAATTAGTGTATCTTTATCTATGTAAATGTTTTGGGTCTAAGATAATATCACCACCTAAAACTACATCTAAAATTGGCATGTATGTTATGAAACTCATTCAAGTACACTTATGAATCATATTTGATATAAAACTAGATTTAGAGAATTATTGCATATACTAAATCATGAATCAATGGATGTAAATGAACATATATCATGCATAGGTCTTGGTTTTTAGAAATTTTTGAATTTTATTATTATTTTTGACTATATGTAACTAAAAAGGGAACATACTAAAAAATTACTCCCCTAATATACTCACAATAAATAGATCATGTAGCTAATAAAGTAAGGATGACCTCTCACGAATGGAAAGTATCATGCCACTGTGAATTATTTGGTCTCAACTTAAATATGAAAACTGATTTAGCTTTATAACATAAGTTCCATTATTTTGATGATAATTTGTAATATCTTATTTATGTTTTTTAGTATTTTGAACTTTATAACTCTTCAAAATCTATCATGTAGTAAAATAGCTTTGTATTGGTGTTCATTATGTAACACTTTGAATTTGGTATGATATTAATCTAAGACATGTTAAAGTAGAAAGTATCACTCTTGAATATATAAAAAATTGCTAATTAAGTGACTCTTCAAGGATATGCCTCCTTGTAAATTTGACCACCTTATTTTTAATTCTATGAATACATTTAACCTTTTTAGGTTTTTCAACTTATATCTATTTTTTAGAGATAATAACCTCCAATGGAAGGGGTGTTCATATGGAATACCATAAAATATGATAACCTAATTCATGAAAACATTTTTATACTATAGAAGGTACTGCATTAAGTTATTGAATCTAGGGACTTCCCAATAACATATTAAATACCCCTAAAATTGGTACTACTATAAACTTGATGGCCATATGTGTTGGACCTACCTATAGTAGTAATGTGATCTCACCAATATAACTCTAAACATGTCCATTGAATCCCTTTATTACTATTGTTTTAGAGAGAATATACTTATCTATGTATCCAAAATATGAAGGAACTATGCTATTTCACATATTCAAACTTGAACTATTATCAACCATAACACTCTGTATAGGTTTATGATCAATGCAAGATTGAATAAGAAAAGAATGAAAATAAAAATCATAATCTACTATCTCATGTTTTTTAAATGTAATAAGTGGTGTAGATGGCACCAAAACATGATATGTACCAATGATTCTATTATAATGATGTTGTTCCTCTATATGAGGATGATAAGAAGTTGGTGGAGGATGTGTATTATGTTTTTAATGCACTTTTGATTTATTTGTTGTTTCTTGACTTGTATGCTTAGGGAAAGGATCACTGAATATTTTCATTATTTTACTCTCACTATATTATGCCTTTTTACTATCAGTGTATATACCCACATCAATGATGTTCTCATCTATAAAATTATATATATTATGTCTTAAAATAATGCATTTTTTGGTAGTATTGATTAATTATATATAAAAATCACAAAAAAAATTTTGATCAAATCCTTTTAGAAGAGGTTTACTCACATCAACTCTTTAATAGGAGTGACCAATATGAGATTACATTCCAATAACGTTTTTAACACCTTATAGGGAGCTTATATAAAGTTGGTAAATTGTCTCCTTAGAGGAGTGGATAACACATTATGTGAAGTGGGATATGAAACTACATTCATTGTTGTATTTTGATTACTCTTATTTTCTCTTAGCTTCGCCCTATATAGTGGCTTACTTGGTTTTTGTGTTAGAAGTATAAACTGGATTGGTTACATACTTTAGCTTATTCATTTCTAGAAACTTAACCTCTCTTTCCTTAACTATGTGACATAAATGAGTGAATGATATAAACTTATTAAACATAATACATTCATGTAGAGGTGGGAACAAACTTATTTTGAATATTCCTTGCAATTCTTTTTTTTTTGGATAAATACTTGAGAAATAAAAGGGGACCTCACCTACAAAAAAAGTACATCCAATGACCATTCATTAGCCTCAAAAAATACATGAGGGAACATTACACAAAACCTAGTTGGACAATCCTAGAACTAACCCAAGAAGACCAAAAAACAAAATGATGAGAGAGACCCAACATGACAAAAAAGGATTGAGATAACCCTAGACAAAAACCATAGGATAACATTGAGGTCAAAAAAATAACCACCTTTAACATAGTAGAGGAAAGAGATAATTATGTGTCCCATCTTGTAAATTTAGGATGACCCATGACTAAACCATATGTAGTGCCAATAGTGTTCTTAGCTTCATCACATTTTTATATCATTCGAATACTACCCAAGCCTAAAGAACAAATCATTGAGTCAAAATGAGCCAGCATGGTTGTCATGGATGCCCACATAAGAGTAGCCTCCCCTCTGAAACTAGTATATATCTTAGAAATAGGTGGTTGATTTAATTAACCACCATTGTAAACCCTTCATAGCAATCAAATATCATTCATGGCCCTATTTGAGTGAAGAAATCTTAAAAGTATAGATATATTAATAATAGGAACCCATAACACATCCATGTCCAAATGGACCACTGGCCAACTACCAAATTCAAAGGATTGAAAGATACCTTACACATCCTACATAGAGGATAAAGCCATAATCAACTACTCCTCAATATCTCTATAGGTGGAAAAGGGGACTAATCCATAGTTATCAACACCATAGAGGGGAAGAGAGACTAAACTTTTTGTCAAAATATTCATCAATAGCCTCCTCCTTGCCAATCCTATATTTAGGCTTGATCAACCACTCCATAGCTTCATTTTTAAGGACCTTGTCATCCATGGAAAAAAGGAAATTAGAGATTAAAATGGATGTAATATCAAAATTCACCTTAACCCAAAATGGAGTATTGAATAAAACCATATCAACAATGTCTTTTATCACCTCCATGATGATGCCAAATTTTATGAAAAATACCTTTTTCAATTGCATGTCCCTCACACTACACTTATAATATAGATATTTCTTCTCTGCACCCCTAGTTAGAGGCTCATTGAGAGTGAGTTACATGTAGTGATCCATTTGATCCTTACACAAGCCAACACACAGCCTTGGTAGAGAACAGAGAGATGTGATGCATATAGAAATAGATCCTAATGGCAATAAATCCCAATTGAATGATTCATGTGGTAGACCAATTCATCATCAAGGAATGAGGTAATGGATAGCCCACCTCTATTGATAATACAAAAAAATTGTGTTAATATTGCATAGAACCAAGGATAATTATGAAAGGGGGGACCTCTAGCCAAGCATCCCATGACTTATCAATTATGAGTTCCTCATTCTATAATATACCATGGTTGGCCAAAAACATTAACATGGAATTTGATTCTCTAAAATAGTGTCTCTTCCCAAGAGGAGAAAGAATTCAAAATGTCCTAGGTTAGCCTGAGAATATTCTCAATATGCCAAGCACAAACCCTTATATTATGTAAGGTTTGAATTAGAACTATGAATTCCCCTTCAAAAATTATGTTATCGATGCCATAACGAGAAGCCATCTCCACTCCTAAGGTAAGAGAATGAGCCTCTAATTAATTATTAGTGTCATAAATTAATTTCAAGGAGGCAAAATGAATGAGGGAGCCTACACAATATCTTATGACACATCTTTCCCTAGAGGATCCTAGATTTCCCCTAGTAGCCTCATCAAAATTGAGTTTAAAAAACCCAAGGGGTAGAGGGATCCAAATGGAATTGGCCAATATCTCATTCCTTTTCATTGATATGATAGACCCATTAATGAGGGGAGATTTTAGAAGCTTCCATCTATCAAAGAATGATTAATCCTATCCTGGAAGCATCTTATTACATCTTCTGGCTGAAGCTGAGCCAACTTCAAACATAGAGACTTCAGATCTCTGAAGCACATCTTCCACCCAACTAGATTTATCATCAAAAATTTGAATATTTTACTCCTTCCATAATGTCTAGATAAAAATAGTATCATTTTCCACTCAAATATTAGAAAAGGTGGTGTTTGATGGACTAGGTGACCATAAGGAGAAGGCCACCAAAATAGACCCCAAGAAGGTCAATTATAGTCCCAATTTTATACACAACTAGTTTTAGCACTAAACTCCAGAGGGGAAATCAAAAAAGAGGTGATTAGTAGTCTCTTCATTAGATCAACACAAAATACATTTGAAAGGACCTTTAGTGCCCACTCTCTTTAGGTGATCTAAAGTGAGAATCCTACTTTGAATGGCCATCTATACAAAATCCCCTACCTTGGGAGAACCATCACTATTCCAACACAATAACTTTACCCAGGAAAAATTATGGTCCTC